>VDFB02278443.1:0-29152 GCA_007258455.2 Sequoia sempervirens
ACATAATCTATTCTTACATGTTTTTGAAATAATATAGATAACTTATTCAAATTTTTACATCAAGTTGCCTAACTCTAATTGTTCTGAATTTTCATTGCCACTTAAGGGCTTGTTTGGCATACCATGATCCTGCACATACCCCAATCGAACATTAGACAAACAAGTTGCCAGATAACATTTAATGCATAATGTTTTAAGGAAATGCATAAAATAAAAATACATTCAAGAAACATCAACTCTAGTTGACACAGATATATGCCTATCATGAACATGTCATTATAAGAGGTTTATGACAGTAATGGAACCCTCATATGATGTGATCAAGATACAACTGCTATGCCATGACTTAGGGGACAGGGGGCTGCTATTCTCTAAGTATATTACAAAGAATGATTGAGCAAGTTGCCTATTGGTTTCCTCTGGAAATGATGCCTCTAATCATATTACAAAGAAAGGAAAAGCACTAATAATAAAGATGGCAGTGGTCTTGATTGAATTAGAGGGTCTCATGAAATTCAACTGTTGAAACCATCATGAATCATGGTGTTTTCGTGAACAAAGCATAGTCATGAATAAGAACAATTCCATTGAAGGTGACAATTTCATCTTCATGATTATCTATGAACTTGGAAAAATAAATCAACAGTGAATGCAAGGTGCAGTCATTACATAAAGAAAGTACTTATGGAACTGCTATCAAAACATGCTATTGTGATAGGATTTCTACATGTAATACAAGGAATAAGCATGATCATTAGAGGACATGAAATACAGTCCATTCCCAACAAGTTCAGAGCATAAGTAAGGAGCAGTCCCAGATTCAATCAAAATAGTGGCAGCCATTATTTCTAATGGGGCAATCATGTGCATTGACAGACATAGATGTGCTTCAAGGTAAGTCACCGATTAATTAGTAGTTTGGTCAATTCAATGCATAAACAATGGGATGCAACAACCAATGGAAGATCATATGAAGTTGTGGAGAAGAAATGAAAATGATAATTGCAGCTGCAATTGTGAAAAGTGTAATCATGTTATTCTTGAAGAGCAACACTTTCCCATTCCTACTTTATCTTGAAGTTAGGAATACATCCTCTTGAAAACAATAAGAGTCTACAGAAGAGTGAGGGGAGCTTAATTCAAGATTTGCATCTGCTAGGTCAACTTTCAAGGAGCTTTACATTGATAAGGACATTGACCATGAAGTGTAGAATGCAGGTTATTCACAGTGACCAAACCCATTTTTGGGTTTTTTTTTTCAAAAAACATTCTAAGGAAATGAAATACATTGCAAAAACAATTTAGATGCTCATTGAAAAAAGCTTGTTTTGCTATAGTTTGAAGTCTTATAAACTTGGTTATTGATAAGGATGCACACAAAATTGCAATATAAACATCATCTCAAGTTTTAGTGCAACAAAATGGACCATCTCATGTAGTTGTCTATTTAGAGCAGATATGGTGCAATAACATGGAGACTCATTTTTTTTAACAAAATCTGAAGTTGTTTTCAAGTTGAAAACATACCCATCTAGGTTCATCATAAAATCTGTGAAAGGAAATGGCAATATGGTAAACTTTCTATAGGAGTTCAAAAATGAAAAGCCATTCATGTGTTATGATAGGCTGTGGTAAAAATTGGCTTTTTCTTGCAAAATATGAAAAACCCACTTGGGGTTTCAATAAATGGAGCCAACATTGATATTTTTACATAAGAATGGAGAGAATTTACAAAATCATCTGCATTTCTTGCAACAAATCTGAACTTTTTAAAGAAATCATGTAACCCACTTGGGTTCTTTACTAACAGTTGCAGATTCAAAAAATATCATGCTACAGGAAACCCAAATAGGGGTTTTGCAATTAAAATGCAGAATGAAGCAAAAATATAATGAATACAAGAAGACCCAATTTGCATAATGGAGGATGAACCCACAACTGATTCTTTCTTTTCTATATTCCAGAAACCCATCTGGGTTGTCAAAGATTTGTTAATACAAGGAGGAAATCAAAAGAATACATGAGGGTTTCAAAAATGAACACAAAAGACTTTGCTCCTATTCATGGCCGCGGCCAATGGGTCTTTCTCTTCAAGAAATCAACATAAACAACACAAGGGAGTGCCCTTATTAACAAATACAAAAAAGAAGCAAGCATTTTATGCTTTTTTTTTAAAGGAGGAAACAAGAATATTGGTCGTTTTGCACAAAATCAACAAGAATGGAGTCGATTCAACTCACCTGAGCTTTTTCTCACAAATTTCTTGCAAAAATTTTGAGCTTTTGCTTCTAATAAAGCTTCATTGAGTTCTCATGGTGGCTATTAACAAATAGAGAGAAAGAATGACACAATATGGGTCAGGAAAAAGTCCATCAAAATGCTACTGGTTGCAGCCTGTAAGTCCAAAAAATAGCCTCCAGGTGGAAAAATGCATATTTATACCAAACAAATGCTTTTACCTGTGTTTTGATGGTGTTTTCCTCACAGAATCATCGAAAAACCAGTCAGTAAAGCATTTTCTAGTGTGCCCTTGAAACCCCATGGCAGCAGAGCATCATTTTCCACTTTTCTTCAACGATCAAATGATGATTTTTTTTCATCATTTCGGTGTTTTGTCATTTAGGGTTTGACCTCCTTTAGATTTTGATGGGATTTTTTATCCATTGCTTTTAAAATCAAACACATGGAAAATACAATGGGGCCAAATATGTATGTTATCACTTAAACATTTTATGCCTTAGAGATTTTCCCCTCTATTTCAGCTTATTGCTAAGTGTTTTCAAACATACAACACATGGTAAATGATGGGGCTGAAACATATGGTGCTCTCCCTTAGGAATTTTATTCCTTAAGACTTCTTCCCATTTTTTTTTAAACTTTGCTAAGGCATCAATTTTCCAATGGAGTGTGCAATGCAATATGGAGTATGCCATGTGGCGTATGTGTAATGCCTTGTTTGCCCAATATCATGTGACTTGGAATATGCTTCCAAGGGACTTGGAGGTTGGCCATATTGGCCAAGTGTTGTTGAAGACTATAATGCCTTTGCAAAACAATGTGTATGACATGTGTGAGTAAAATGCAAAATATTGTGAGTTGATGGTCAATGCCTTGGAAACTTTTGAGGGCTTTAAGATATGATATTATATGTTGCATTGGTTTTCAATTTTTGAAATATCATATAAGTGATTTGAAAGTCATTTTTAGTTGCTTTAAATGCAAATGTAATGCATTTTAATGGTGGGGCCCTTTGATTTGTGCTTAATTGTAAAGTGGTTTGTTAAGTGATGTTTTATGAATCACTTAACAAGATCACTATCTTTAATGTTTTAAAAGCCATGTGTTTTCAGAAAACACACATATTGCATGATGGAGAATGTGGTCAAGTATTGTATGAGGACCAATGATGACTTAGCCTATTTTTTCTTTATGTGGAGGACATTTTGGAGAGTTCTAGAAGGTTCTTTTGGGGCC
Organism: Sequoia sempervirens; assembly: GCA_007258455.2. Lineage (NCBI taxonomy): Eukaryota > Viridiplantae > Streptophyta > Pinopsida > Cupressales > Cupressaceae > Sequoia > Sequoia sempervirens. The sequence continues at coordinate 3,475 of VDFB02278443.1, forward strand.
TTTTCTATTTATCTGACCAGAATATTCTAGAAACACTTGTGTGAGGGGTTTTTGATGGTTTTGGCTTAAGTATGTTGATTTTGATCATTTGGGGGAGATCTTTCTTTATGTTGATTTTGATCATTTGGGGGAGATCTTTCTTTACCAGCAAGAGGATAGCTTTACTTTCTTGGAGTTATTTTCATGGAGCTGTATTGTAACTTAGACAGACCTATTATATAGTGAGCACTTTGATTTAATAAATTGGAGCATTTTTATCTTCTATCTTCATGTTTTATAGTATGTCATTAATGGTTGATCAGTCTGTTTTGTGAAAAGTCATCTTTCCTTACAAACTTGTCCCATGTTTCATGCATCCATTTGACAAAAAATGTATGTTTACAGGTTATAAATTGTGTTGTTTAATGGTATTGTTGACTGTGAAAATCTATTTTCCTTTTGAAAGCACTATTACAAACCTCCTTATAAATTATTGATGTGAACTGCATTGGAAAGGGAGTTGTGTGAGTTAGCTTTGAAATATTAATTTGAATGTGTAAGCCTATTAGTAGGTCTAGGTTGTTTTGGTGCATCACCTTAGGTTCTTTTCAACATTAGGTTTATCTTATGCAAATTCTTACCCCTATCTCAAAAGTTTAATAGTTAGGTGACATCAAACGGGGAAGCCGACCCATAATCCAGAGGTCTACTTTCGAACAGGTTACCCACAACCTAAAGATAGTCCCATGTTAGTCCAAATCTGCTAAGTTCACTCAAGGCTTAGTGAACAGGGCATAGATTTGGGGAGCTAACAAGTGTTAAATTCCAAAGATTCTAAGCGGGAAGAAAAAAGGAAAAAGAATGAAAAACTGTATCTACCATATTAATTCTCTGAAAGTGTAGGCAATTTGACATCAAATGAAATAATGTAACATTAGATTGCTTGATAGAGTTTAGAAGTGTTGAGGCCGCTTGTATTGTTTGCCATTTATTTGAATCGGCTAATACCATAAATAAATGAGTTAGGTTCCATTCTCAACTTGGCATTAGACATAAGGTTTAAATTTACCCCATCCATGGTTAAAGTAATTCAACAACATGCTTAGAACAGATTATTGATTAATGTAACAAATTAAACAATAGATACTCGCTATTCAATATGTGTTCTAATTTGAGCTTCTTTTCTGTGATCAATAATGTAAAATATCTTTATGAATCTAATTTACACAATGACATTTCCCCACCCTGCAATCCAATGTCCTTGTTCCAATCCCCAAGACATGGGATGACAGGGGACATTCCTTTATTGAACCTAAATTACACAATGGCATTTCCCCACCCTGTAAACCAGTGTCCCCGTTCCAATCCCCAGAACATGGGATTAAAGGGGACATGTTAATTATAAAATAAGTAGAGAAATGAAATAAAAACAAAAATTAAAGAACAAAAACAAAGACACAAATTGTATTGTGGTTCAACAATTGCCTACATCCACTCTCAAGTAGGGAATATCTTTTATTATCTCTTTCGTTACATTACAATGCACAACACCATATATTTATACACCTTCAGTAATGCATTTATTATTCCCCACTCACCCAACCAAGAATAGCAAAGGAATCATAATAAATGAAAAGGAGTGGCAGATTAGTTAGCCTATAGGCTTTTATTGTGGACTTGCCAGTCCACAAGCCATCAGAATACCTGTCTCACACTCCTAAAACTAATGTCTCACACTGTCATGCTGGTAAACCGTTTTCAGGTCATCGTCAATGAGTATAAGCAACAACTGGAAATTCTACGAGTTTTAAAACCCTGATATCTAAATACCTACTTTTCATTTATTGTGAGTTGCTTGAAGCAACGATTGTAGGAAGAATTATTAATTCGCAGGTGCAACTTGCATTCACATGCCTCTGAGTTGATTGAAGCAATCGATGTATGAGATGTCTTCAAATCAAATGCATGATGTCTTTAGATTCGATTGCATCCAGATTTGATTGCATTGATTGTCACCGCCCATAGTGTACATAAGTACACTGGGCTCCTAATGTCAATTTAATTTGCTACCTCTTCTTCTGGTGCTTAAACTGTTGATAGCTCTGATGCTTATTGTTTCCAATTTAGTGGTGGAAGACGACGGAAAAATTGGAGTCCGGAGAAAAATTGCTGAGGATGTTTTGGAAGAGTGTTAGCGGACCTTCGAATTGATAAGGGCTTATGGCTTCCATGAAGAGGACGGCGAGGAGGGGGATGAGGGAGATGAAAAGGGCGTCTCTTGAGGCATTGGCCAAGCCGAGGCAATTCAAGTGCGAACTCTAAAAGAGTCCAGGCATGTTCAATTTCCTCTCAATTTTGCTATGCTTTGCCACGCTATTAGGGTTTGTGATAAAAATTATTATGTGAAATGGAGTCAATTTGCGTTGGTTTTGTCACTTGGCATGGTGGACAAAAGATTTTATTTGAAATGGAATTGATTAGGGTTATTTTGCAAGGTAAGGCTTGAGTTTATTGTTCGGATCATCTTGATTTTGGCTTCAATGTTGGTGTAGCCTGAGTTTATTGTGCAGATCTTGTAGAGTTTTAGCTTCGTAGTGTCTTGATTAACCATGTACGTTGGGAGGTTGTCCAATTTGTGTCATGCACGAGGTTTGATGGTAGTTTTGGAAAAAAAATTATACTTAGAAACAAGAAAGGTGCGTAGAGACTAGGATGACTTCTGTTCTTTTTTAAACAAGGGAGTCAGGCCTTCAGTGTGCGGACTCTAAATGAGACTAGAGATGTTTAATTTTCTACCAATTTTGTTCTGCTTTGACACACTTTTAATCTATTTGAGATAGTTTTTTATGTGAAAAGGAACCAACCTGGGTAAATTTGAAATGGAGACGATTAGGGTTATTTTGAAGTATATGTTGTTGTAGTTTGAGTTTATTGTATGGATCCTGTAATTTTAAAGTTCTTTTGGGGTCCATTAGAGGGTGCCTGTGGAATGTATTTGCATTCTCCCTGAGAACCAAAGCACCAGCGATGATAACTGCGCTGTAGGTCACCACCTTCATCAATTCTTCCTTCAGACAGAGGTGCCCTTCTGTGAGGGGAGTTGTCATCAAGGACTCTCCATTCCTGCTCTCTTATCACACCAAAGAACAATGTCAAGCCCCAACACCCTGAATGCATGAGGCACCCTCTTATCTAGATCATATTCTGGTGTAGCAGGGTACCATTGCTGGAACCAATTGAACTTGTTGGCATCTTCACTTTTAGTAATTATATTTTGTTATGAGGAGGTTAAGGGCTCTACAATGGCAAGGAGAGTCAATTTCTTTCCCTTGTTCTTACATCTTCCGCTTCTGAAATTATACATCGATTTTGGGGATGTGGGTGTCCTGCCGAGCAATAAACCATACCCAATTGAGCTATGAAATGTGATTGTGTTCCAGCTTCTTGCTGTGAGATTATCTGTTGATTTTGTGGATGTGAGATAAAATTTGTGAACATTGTATCTGGTCATTGTGAAATGTTGTCGTATATCTTGTTGTTTTCAAATATCCTCCAGAGTATATATTATTTTCCATCATAGGATTTTAGAGATTGTATTCACAAAATTGTTCATTGAATGTTGAAGGATACATTGAAGCTATAAATTTTACATTTCATGTGAGAGAAACAAGGATACAATGTGGTGCCTCGCTAGCTTTTACTACTTATTACGTGTCATTTATAAGTAAAGAGGACTGAAGAGAATGAATTCTGTCATATTGTCTGCTCAATGCCAATCCTTTGATTTAATGTTGTTTAATTGTCTCCGCACTTTAAATATGGCATTTCATCTGTTGGATATGTGTTGTACAATTTATATGTTTTACACTTCATACAGTTTTTTTTTTGGTCCATGGTTTTATGACCATTGTATTGTAATACTGCTTAGTGGTTTCCTGGAGTGATGTGCCTAATACCTATGAATCATTGTACATGGATTAGGGTTAAGCACAAGCAAGAAATATCTCATTGTATAGTGAATGGCACTTTGTTTATCTGATTTTTTTTTGACTTGTTCCTCATTTCTTTGTGGATTTAGTTTCCTTCTTTTTGGGAGAGATATTATGATCAAGGTAATCTGTTGGTGGTTATTTCTATCTGCCAATGATATTATCACCAACAATTTACCTGAAATTTGAACTGGCCTGCATGGAAATTTGGAATATAATGCACTTCTTGTATTGCTAATCACTTGCTTATTTCCTAGCCAGTGTCTGCATATCCTTGGATACAAGAGAGGTGTTAATCCTTCCAATGCATGTTGACTTATTTTCCAAGGCAAGTACGGATATGCAAGCAATAGTAACAATTTAAACAACTTTGATTTGCTACTTGTGTTGGCATGACACATCAAGACGTACTTGTTTCCTCGAGGTGTTAATCCTTCCAATGCATGTTGACTTATTTTCCAAGGCAAGTACGGATATGCAAGCAATAGTAACAATTTAAACAACTTTGATTTGCTACTTGTGTTGGCATGACACATCAAGACGTACTTGTGTTAGCTTGATGGAAGCTGTAGATATGAGTCCTGTAAATGCCATTGGCAAATAGTGTCCATTGTGAAGGCCAATATCTGTGCCTCAAATGGTGCCCCATGGGCTCATTGTAACATGTTCAAATCTTAAAGAGAAGTTGAAATGTGCATTGCAAGATATGTGCAGCAGCCAATATCTATTCCTTGGGGTCTAGGGACTCTATGATGGGATTTAATGTAGAGTTTGAATTTTATCTGTTGGATTTTTATAAAGATGTTTGATTGTACATATATTATGGAAGACATAATCAACTCTATGCAGGTGCTCCTTGAAGTATGAACTTGTGATAGAAACTCCACTCAAGAATTTAAGAATAAATAATTTCTCAAGTCATATCACAGATATCAGTGCCAAATTTTGGATTCTCCAAGTACCAACTATCCAAGGCTGTCTAGTTTTTCTTATAGTAATTTCTCAGTATAGTCATCTTGGTTCTATAATGTATTGCTCTTATAATTTCATACAACAATCACGTTGTATTTGCTTACTGGTAATTTGTAGTAGCTTTTTCAATTTGTCATTCTGAGATTACCCAAGCTGATCCAGAGGATTCTGAGGAAATTATCTTATCTTAAAAAGGAAGTTAAAAAGACCTATGTGCCTCCCAAAGAAGAGAAAGAAAAAAGTGGTTCAAAAACTACGAAAGTGTTGAAGGATGAAATAGCTGAGCTGAGGAACAAGTTACAAAAGCTGAGTTTAGATTCTAAGACAATAGAAAAATAGGCAAATTCAGCAAAAGCAAATGCCAAGGCTCTTGAGGAACAAGCTCAGGGGTTCCTCCTCAAGTATGATCATCTGGAAGAGGACAATAAAAAACTTCAAAGCAAGACATCAACATTGAAGAAAACATCAAAAAAGATGCATAAGGCATCCTATCAGTGCACAAAAGTTAAACTTTATTGCTCAACTCTTATTATAGAGAATTCATCTTTTGATTATAGTGATACTTTAATATTTTTTTGGAATAACTGAAAGTATTGGGTCTTCTGAGGTCTTCCTATAGAGAACTAATTTCCAGTGTTACTCGGGGACAGGGGGCGTCAGCAATGTGCTATTCTTTTCTTATTTTGATTTTCATATCGTAATTAAAAAAAAAACTATATGGCCGCAATGTGCTTATGCCTTTCTTATTTTGGGTATTTTGTTATACGTTTATAACTTGTATATTATTGTTTAAAATCACATGCATATTCACAATGAATTCTGAATTCTGAATGCATATCGAGTATTGACAATGAATTCTTAACACAAATGTTATATGCTAAGTTTCTATAATGTATATAATGAATATTTAAAGTTTCCATATATATTTAAAAAAAAATTGTATTTTATATAGCTGTCTCCTCAAGAATTGACAAGATTTATACTTACAAAGGAGAAAACACAAGCTTGGGATTTAGCCAGATTTCATCACTAGCCTTTTGAGAAGAACCATAATAGTTTCATCTGGAATTCAAATCCTTATTCATTTATATATAATTCCTTAAAAAAAAAAAATTGAATGTTTACCGTCAACATTTCCAATATATAAAATTCAATGTTTGTGTGACCAACAATAGCTGTATTGACATCATTGTAAGGAATTTTGCCAAACAATTTCCTTTTTTATTCTTGTTTTATGCCTACATTTGAGAACAACCAGCCTTTTGAGAACAACCATAATAGTTTCATTTGGAATTCAAATCCTTGATTCATTTATATATTAATTCATTGCATAAAACAATTTGAATGTTTATTGTCAACAATTCCAATATATAAAATTCAATGTTTATTTGACCAACAATAGCTGTATTGACATCATTATAAGGAATTTTGCCAAACAATTTCCTTTTTTACTCATGTTTTATGCCTACACATTATTATTTCTCTTTCACTGCATGCCATGGTTATATCTAATTGATTCTAGAGTTTAGGATTTTATAGCTTTGTAAAAAGTGTCACTATATTATTTCCTTCTTTAATAAGGAAGCTTTTATGTTACTTTGACTAATGCAAACTCGAAACTAATTGTTCAAAGTAGTCTAATCAACATTGTTTTTCATTGTATAGAAATTTCATGGCTTGAAAAGAGGAGCTCAAAAAACAAAGAGATGCTCTTTTGTAACTTTGATTAATACAAACTAGATACAAATTGTTTTAAAGGGATCTCATTGTTTCAAAAAAAAAATAACAAATCCAACAAAATTATGTATCTACTTATATTATACAATGTATACATGTACATAAATATAATTTTATATAACCAATTATGTATTGTTTTACAATTCATTTATTCTATTTTTTACTTTTAATTTCCTTTCAGCGTCTCTCTTGAACCTCTTATAGGTGCAAGTGCTAGTTGTAATGGTTATAATAAATGAAATGAGTGGTAATGGTTGGGTTTCACTACCCAACAATCTCCCTACTAAAGGCCAACCAGTATAGCCATGAACTGTAACATTCCCTGCACTTCCATTTCGAACTCACAGCAAAACCAGGCGTGAAGTTTTCAACTTCGCCAAATATTGTTCACAGACACTGCGTATAAAGCGTTTCCAAGCTTTCCAATCAAGCCTAACACCTTCCTTTTGGAAAATTTTTCTCAGAAACTCAGCAGCTCCTTGCAACCTCTTCAACACTGCAAATCCTCTCGGGGCTTGTTTTACTAAACACTTTGCGCAATACCAATCTCCTTTAGGTAAAGCATCTTTAGTTGGTTCAATTTGTGCTCATCTATCAACAGACAGCCTCATAGACCCACAAAATATATTAATTTTGGCATTCTGCAGTATAACTGTTGCTCCAGGCTCCATTAATTCCACTTGATCATCGGGCATCATGAGCCTCTGCACCAGAGCTTCCACATTTCCACCCCCGTTTTCTTCAGTCTCATCATATCGATCCCCTGTTTTAGACTGGGTAAGTTCATGAGATAAAACCAGCGCCAGAGCTCCCACTAACATGACAAATAGTGTTATGCCACAAGACGATACATCTGCAACCTTGCCATTGAAAGCAGCTTCAAAAGCAGCAACATCTGTCCCAGTTTGCCTCTTTGCCAGTTTTCTCATGACCTCATAGACCTCATGCATCTGTTCAACATAATCTTGAACGCTCTGGGCAAGTACCACAAACAGGGGCACACATTGCAGGCGCTCAACAGAATGCAATTCTACTTCCATTTTCATACTCTTATCTAACAGTTCCCTAGCTTTAACTTCGTATTTGATTGCTCTGTCCAAACCATCAATAACTTGCTCTTCTCCAATTATAAAATCAAATGGGTCTTCGTCAGATCCCTTCTTGTCGAACACAGTTCCATTCTCCAATTTCCCCACATATTTGACCTTCACAACTGCCCCATCATTGGTTCGTTCATAGCCATCTCCTTGATTAAGAATTTTCTTCAGCACTTTCTTATCGTCAGTAACTTCTTCAACCACCTCCCATGAAAAAAGCTCAAGATCAACAATCAGTGTTGCATTTGGTGGGACAGCATAATCATCTCCATTTTCTTCACGCCCTTTATCTCCAAAGCCATATTGGGGCTTCACTGTTAATACAACCATTTCACTCTTTTCCATTGTTTTAACAGCTTTCGCAAAAGCAGGACAAAAATAACCGTCCTTCACATAGAACTCCACACCCTCCTCAGATTTGGACACAACAGTTCCATCCTCCAGTCTAACTTCATATTTCACTGTTACTTCAGCAGCTTCTTTGGGGTTCTCCCACTTCTCCCCTTCCTTTATAATTTTCTTGAAAATGCCTCCATCTTTGCAGATATCTTTCACACTAGACCAAGAGAGAAGCTCCACATTGAATTTTAAGGTGGCATTGGGTGGAATTGTAGGCGGAGAACCAGATTCTCCGTATGCAAGCTGGGACGGAATAGTGAAGACTGCATTTTCACCCTTCTTCATTGTTGCAATCCCCAGATCCCATCCTTTAATCACTTGACCTTGACTGAGCTTGAATTTGAATGTGGTGCCCCGGTCCACACTGGAATCAAACTTAGTGCCATCCAAGAGAGTACCGGTGTAGTGAACTTCGACTTCATCGCCAAACTCAGGGGTCTCCCAGCCTTGTCCTTCTTTAACAAGCAATTTCTTTAAACCCTTCTCAGCATTGTCTGCAGCAGCAGCAGAAGAAGCCTCATTTAAAGTATCAAACTTTTCTTTCCTATCATCTGAACCAGATTTCCTCTTTTTCGAAGGCGAAGAAACACTCTCAACGGGAGCTTTATTTGTCCTTGGTTGCTCTTTTTCTGTTCCAGCCTCTGCGCCAGATTCCGGATGGCTCTCTGCGGGTGCCTTGCTTCTGTCGGTCTTTTTCTTCTTCCCACCAAGAGTTAAATTTGCAAACAATGAATTAGTTCCCTGTTCAGGCCGCGTACACAGTTGGAGAGGCTGCGTGGAACAGGGTGGAGGCTGCGTTGGTATTTCAAGAGGCAGCAATGAAAAAGTTTGCAATGGAATGGACTTTTTAGCATATATGCCATGCGATGAACTTAAAGGACAAAGCGTGGGAGTGGGGTTTTCAACCAGAGACTTAGAAATTGGCTTTAAAAGCCCATGACAAGGAGGCGGCAGAGTATTTACACTCTCTGAGAGATCATAATTAACTGTAAATTTATTACTGAAAGTGGCGTAGGAAGAGGACCCAAGGAATGAACCTCTTCGATCGGGGAAGCATTAGCAACTTCCTCGGCTCTTTTCGCAAAAGAGTCTCCTACTGCATTGTTGCCTGCAAGCAAGTCCTGTGCCTCTGTGATCACGGCAGCGACCTCCTCATCCAGGGTTCGAAGTGGAATTTCCGCCTGCACATCTTCATCTTTTTCTTCATAAATGCTGATACCCAGCTTCAACATCCTAAGAATTCTTGAAGCAAAGATATCTGGATCATACAGGGGGAGATCATACAGGGGGAAGCCAAAAGTGAGAAAAACCATTTCATAGAGGAGCAATATCAGGTCTTTTACAAACTTACCACTCTTATCAACCTTTGCCCTCTTCTGCAACTCCTCCATGATGGATTTCCTATGTTGTGCACCCACCGGTGCATTCAAGAAGTGCTCTAAGCTCAATCTTGAGATCTTCTAAAAACTCCTCTGATTCAGATTCAACTCCAAACAGAACATCCTTCTCTTCAGCCGAATCCTCTCCATTAGTGCAGCCATCCCACCAATGTACATAACGTTTCGTTGGAGCTTTCACATCAACATCTGTTGTTGATGTATCTTTTGGTTCCTTCAACCTCTGTAGGTTCTCTGATTCTTCAAGCATGTCAAAATCCTCGCCTCCTAAATCCTGCGGAGGCCTTTCCCACACATACCTCGCGTGGGTAGTGCTCAGGGAATCAGGGTCAACAACAGGAGATTCATCTACTTCCATTGGCACAGTTTCATCTATCTCAATGTCACTGTCTGATTCCATTATGCCAAGAAACTCCTCAATAATAGAATCAACTTCATTATTTAATTCATCCAAAAACATTTGATGAATAGCTCACTTCATCTCCCACTTCATCTTGTCTCTTCACTATATAAAAGCATCCAGCTCCAGGATCTAACATCCAATAGTCTTCCATCTCTTCTCAAAACTTCTCCATGACTCTGATACCAATTGTTAATTATAAAATAAGCAGAGAAATGAAATAAAAACATAAATTAAAGAACAAAAACAAAGACACAAATTTTATAGTGGTTCGACAATTGCCTACATCCACTCTCAAGCAAGGAATATCTTTTATTATCTCTTTCGTTACATTACAATGCACACCACCATATATTTACACACCTTCAGTAATGCATTTATTATTTTCCACTCACCTAGCCAAGAATAGCAAAGGAATCATAATAAAAGAAAAGGAGTGGTAGATTAGTTGTAATGGTTATAATAAATGAAATGAGTGGTAATGGTTGGGCTTCACCACCCAACAGGACATTCATTTGCCATCAACAAAATGCCTCTAACGTGATTCAATGTCATGAGGGTATCTGGCCATCCCCATGACAATTGGGGATATCTGTGATGCTCCTCAACTGTTTCAGGTATAACTAGGTAGGTCTACCTTTTCTAATTTTTTTTAAAAATAGTATGGGGACCACACCTCCTAGACCTCTATAAAACCTAAACCCTTCCTATATTTAATCCACTCACCCATCTACAATTCACAGTTACCCCAATCAATTTTGTTGTGAACAGAAAGGAAAGGTCAGGTCAGATAAGGTCAGACATTTCTAGCATTTGTCATTGGATGCAGTTCGTAGTGCCTTAATACTTCCAGATCATCCAACCACATGTGAGATGTTTATCATATGAAGATGCTAGATATATTGTTAAGGAGGTGGTTTCATTGAATGAGTCAAATTTGATATAGTGAGTGATTTAGAGATTCAAAGGCCACTTTGATATTGATAGCTCAATTGAGGTGTAGCTATATGAGGTCTATTTGTTGACATCCCTTTTGTTGGACATTTTTGTCATTTTGTATCATGGGACTTTTGTGATAACGAAAACATTCAATTTCTTTTTTTACAGGTAAGAGGTCACGAGGTCTAGTCTCCCCTCCGCCCCTATGGTACCAGAGGGCATGTCATGCCAGCATCATCGGTTACACAAAAAAAGTTTACAGGTGCACTGCAATTTATAGGGAGTCTACCCAATTCCTACAGTCTAAAGAAAACATTGAATTTTGATGCATCATATGAATGTCTAAACTTGAATCTTAATGTCATCTATAAATAAATTTGAAAAAAAATGAATTTTCTTCTATGTAGATAAAAATATATATACAGTTGTCCCCCAAATATGGCCTATAGTATTGCTATTCCTGAGAGACATCCCACCATTCCTATCCTGGAAAAACCATGGAACACAGTTCTAATCCATACTTTCCAACCAACTAGTTCCAGCAAATTCCTTTTAGTTCTTGTGCTATTGGTTATTTAGTATTGTACTTTTCCTTGTCCAATATTCTTCTAAATGATGCATTATTCTGATGAAGACTCAGATGTTTAATTAGATTTTTGATTTTTTAACCAGAATTGTTTTTGCAGGTTTTGGATAGTAGGTCATGATGGAACCACTTTCATTTGCACCAAGGTGTCTAACTGAGCATTTTACAATTTTTATGTACATTTTCACAGTGGGAAAATTGAATTTTCTTGCGGTGAATTGTTGGCGGTGAATTTTCCTAGAGGGAACAATTACAGATTGAAAATAGGCTGTGGAAAAAAGGAGGGGCTGGAAATAAGTAGCTTGCATATTGAAAAAAATGTCAAGTGGTTCCACAATTTTTTTCCCCTCTTTTAACATTTGCCTTCAATTTTTCTCTCCAAATTTGAATTGCTTAAATTGTTAGTAATAAAATTTAAAATGATTGCTTAAAAATAAATAGAAAAAATAAATATTCATGAGGCCACCAACTCCACAAATAACTATTTAAAAAATTGAATCTGCTAGCCCAAATAAGATAAGTAGCCACATGGAACCTTACCCTAGGTTTATTAGAATGTCCTAGTAAATTGTTATGACTGTTTTGACTCCACCCACTCATCAATTAGTAATTATTACTTTCTTAAAATGTTTCTAAACTATAAATGTTAAAATGTGCCTTTTTAAATTTTAGTAAACAATGAACTCATTAAATATTTAATGGTTAAATGAAGTTCATATATAAAGTATTAAATAGGGATACATGTTTTATTTATTTATTAAGGAAAGTTAAAATATAGAGGCATTCAAGATATAATAGGAATATAGATTTTATACATATGTGTGTGTGGGTGTGTGTGAATGTATGTATATGTTTCTTGTGTGAATGAATTCAAAATAAATTCAATTTGTAATTTGTTGGGTTGAATTTGTGAATGAAACCATCAAGTTTAACCCAAATTGGTAACATTGAGGGGAATCTGTTCAATCATAATCTTTTATTATTCTTTTTATGTTATTACATCAAATGGATCTTAATAAATACTTAAGTTTGAGCTTGTGCATTTTTAGAATACGTCATCCTATAACACTTGAGGTTAATCCCAAGCACTAGGAATCGGCCATTTTTTATCCAAAAAGTAAGATTTCACTTGAAATTCTACTAGTTTGAGATATTAAAGATTGGTGAAAGAGTTTGTAGTTGCAACATATTTCACACTTAAGAAACATTGTTCACTATAAATATTGTCTTGAAGTTGACTTTCTCTTGGAAACGTATAATAATTAGTTGCACCAAAAGGATTGTTATTCATGTGGCTTTGAACTTAAAGACCTTTTAATACAAACTTTATTGCAAAGACAATGTTTTCCTTTGGTTGATATAATTATGAATGAGTAATATAGGTTTTCATTTATAGAAGTGGGGTAAAAACACAAACCTGTGTCACACTTTCAACCAACAAAACAATTTCTATCGAACCATTTTTAAGGGAAAGGTATTCAAATGAATAGGTTTTTCCTAAAACCAAGTGACTCCGATGTATAGTTTGTGTGGCAGGGAACATTCAATTGAGCATGTTTTGGGTGAAACACATTTGGTTGAATATTTTTCGAGCATAATATATTTGATCAAATATACATTTTTCCTTATATTTACACATATACCAAATTTTTTAAAAATAGGTTGAGACATTCCACTCAAAAACCTGCTCACTTGAGCGTGGATATCTCAAGTCAAAGTTTAGCTTTGGTTAATTTTTAAAAAGGACACTTTTGATCCCCTTTTGGTACTTCATTTCCATACACTTGTCCTAATCTTGTTTTGGTTCTCTATTAATTTTCACTGAAGCTAATATTCATTGGATAGGAGACACTTGCCTCTCCTTCCTTTCTCCCTCCACATTGATGGTGGAGCACATGTCTCACCTTCCTTTTGCTCCAAAAAATTATTGGAACCTTATCCTTGGTTGAATCGATTTAGTTAAAGTTATTCCCACTTCAAATAATATATATTTGACACCAAAAGAACATAAAAGGATCTTTCCTACCATAACTTTAGGATTCCACTCAAAAGGGAGACAAAAATATGAATTTATTTCCCTCTTTCATGTTGGATTTGTTCATCAAATCTTTGAATATTTGGAGCCTTGGAGTATTGGTCTATCTTTGGATCATCTTCATCAATCTTTGGAGCTCATTCACACATCATCTTGAAGGTATGGAGTAGCCTATATATAGACCTATTCCTCTCTTAATGTCATTCTTCTTCTTCTCATCCAATTTTCCCTCCAATAATTCTAATTATCCCTTTCCCACACCATTCCACTTTAGTTTCATATCCTCCATGTTGAGCCATGTTTCTATCTCACCTCCCATTTCCTTCTCCAACCAAGCCCTAGTTTCCTTGCATCTCATAATTGGTAAACATGTTAGGGCTTTAATTATTATTTTAGTTAAGAAATATATTTTTAAATAATATTTTAATGTATTATGCAATTATCATTACCATATGGATCTATGTTTGAATTACCCATAAGGGAGAATATTGTTGTGAATTCAGGCCCCATTGACCTAACTATCTTATAATATTTGTATTAAAAAAAATATTTTTTAAGTGATTTATCAAATATTAACAAAAATTTGAGTAGGTAGGAATATTTTAATATTGATTGAAATATATCAAAGAGAACCATCCATAAAAAATAAGATCATTCTAAGATAGTTCACTGGCATCCCCGTTGGTCACCTAACATTACTATCTTAAGAAAATTTGTTCCCGATGGGTCACCCCCAATAAAACTAACCATAAAGAAATATTATCCATATAACCACCAAATTTAGTAGCACCCAGACTCATAGGATTTTATATTCCTAGCCCTCTACTTGAAGATGTAAAAATATAAGATGACTATAGGACAATTCATCTGTGCCCCTACTGGTCACTCCAACACATTTTTCCTAAGGAGGGCTACACCCCCTATACTTGTAAGGTTGATTTTTTCCTACATCTATTTAACCCATAATTTTTTAAGAGGTTTGCTACAACATTCCTAATATTTCTCTTAACTAGATCACCCATTCCCAAGTTGATATGTAACCCTAAATTAATAGTTTTCTTTATCCTTGGTCTAAAATTACTTATTATTGTTTCTAATTATGTGAGCTTCCAAATCTATGTTTTAGTCGTTTTTCCAACACCAAATCTTATGTGAGTAGATTAGGTCAAATTTAAGCTAATTTACACCTTTTTATGGCATTCACTTGATCTAATTTAACACATATCAAACAAAGAAAAGTATCTTTTATTTTATTTTGGTGAACCTATTTGACTTATATTTCGACTTCTAATATTTTTTTATTAGCATTGCATGTATTTTTCCTTGTTTATCTTTCATTCACTTGTTCAATTATGATCTATGATCATATCTCTCAATCATTCATTGCATCTTTGATCCTTATCCTTATTCTAATATCTTTGCTACTCAATTCTCTATAATCGTCCATCTTTATACCTTCTTCACTCACACTTTGTCCTTTACTTCTCATAATCATATTGTACCTATTTATAACAAACAAAACATTTCCCTACCTCACTTAGTCAATCCACATCAAGATTTACTCCATTACCTACCTCATCCCTTCACACATACATTTCTTCAACCCCAAACCAAGATGGTAAATCTCTTCATAATATTTATGTTAACCTACTCACCACTTATGACTATTCAACATTGTGTACTTCTATATGTACTTGTTGAAGAATACCTCACAATTTTTGTTGATGTGACTACCTTAGATTCTATCTTTTCTATTTCTTTACATACTACACCCTCTTTTAAAATCATAAAAAAATAGTTACATTCTCATACCAGTCCTCCCAATTCATTTTTTCCCATTCAATCTTCTTCTCTCCTTGAATTTCAATACACTCATCTCCTTGAACTTTCCTTACTTTTTATTCCATAAGTATGTCACATTGTATTCTTTTTTCCCCCACTATAAGCACTTTACCACTTGACAAATCATATATCTAGATTATGAGTCTATTTTTACCACTTGCCACCTCTTTCATCTATGTTTCCTCCTTATGAGTCACCAATTTTTTTACAGTCCATTGATTTATTGCACTTTATTCCTTGTCATATTTTAATCCATTCTTTCATTATGTTATTTACCGCTTATGATTCATCAAATCACCTCTTCCTACAAGCCTATTGAGGTCATATGCTTAGTTCATCGCTAAGCCACTTGAAACCTTAATTTTCTCTTCCTACAACTTCTCACCTTCTTATTCTCCACATACCTTGGATCCTAAACCTCTTTCACCACCTTCCCAACCACACATTGAAAATGAGGTTCACAATGAATACAAGGAAAATAAGATTGTTGAAAATTTTATATATAATTCATGAAAAGCATGACTCCATGTGATAGTTGTCTTTCCTTGGAAACTTCATCATTCTTTAAAATTTATGCACAAAAAATAAATTCATACCATCTATGCCAATGAAGCTCTCTTTTAGTTCTACTAAATAATTGGTTCCAAGCTCTCTTTTGTAAGGGAAGATTAGGGTCCCAACTAGCTCATGACATAAAAAAGAAATATGATGAAAATAAATAGAAAGCTAAACTACTATGAATCAATCTAAAATTTGTAAAATCAAAACAATTAACAAGCAACAATATCTTAAAATAAAACTTTTGAGGAGAAAACAAGGGTGGGTAGGGTTGATGAAAATAAGATTACATGACGAATCAAAAACCCTAAGGAAAACTACATCTATGAATGAGGAATACAAAAGTGAAATCAAATCCTAGGATTTTTTTTATGGTTAGAACCTAGAACATGAAAGAATGTTATGTTCACTAAAAATATAAATCTAAACTAATTAAATAAATGAATCCAATTAAGAATAAATATCATAGACAAAATAATTGAGACTAATAATAAAAATTACTTAAAATAATTATTAAAATTAAAGAAATTAGATGTGATACTACATTTAATTTTGTATGTGGGAACATTAGAAATTGTATGAATATGTCCAAACGATATTTTGTAGAGAAGATGTTTAAGAGAAGAAATAGAGATGTCAAAAATCAATAGTGATTGTTGGTTGAGATGATGAAACCATAATCTTTGAAACTAGTTTTTAGTTTTTCTATTTATATTTAAAATGTAATAAAATGATACAATTTATTTACATAAAATCAGAGGTTATAGTGGTTGGGGAGTTTAAGATCTAAAGACCATCTCATAGAGATCGATCTCTGGCTTTCCATGCTCTAATAGTCCATCTTACGTACATCTATGGATTCATTCAAGAACATGCTTTCATCATCTCTAGTCGGAACACCATCTAACATAAAGGACATGTTAAGGTTGGGTTTCCATGTTAAGATGGGAGGGATGTTACCAATGTTGCTACAGGGTATCAGAACATAATAACCCAGCCACAATAACCATAGACACAATAACCCTGTCATAATAACCCAAGGACAAAATAACCCAAAGTCATAATAACCCATGGATAGAATAACCCGTGGTCAAAATAACCCATGGACAAAATAACCCATGTAATTTATAAATTTTATTTTCCTTTCTCTATTTTCTTAGGGGATATTATGTCCATGGGTTATTCTGACCAAGGGTTATTTTGGCTTGGGTTATTATGACCCTAGGTTACTTTGTCCTTGGATTATTATGACCGGGTTATTCTGTCTAGGGTTATTTTGGCCGAATTATTATATCCTAAAACCTTGCTACAGTTGTCATTAATGAGAGAAGAGTGGAAAAAAGATATGGAATCACATGTCATGGACACATCAGTCTTGCAGGAGGATGTGTCATCCTATGACTCATTCAAACTCCTAATATAGTCCTCTAAAATGGAGCTTCTCTCCAGACCTCTTCTGCAGCAGCGGCTGCCAAACTGTCTACGCTTGGTTGCATTCGAGTGGTTTTTTTATTGCATTCTCTCCAGGGCTTAAACTTGATGGCCGTATGACAGTATTTAGATATTTTTGTCGTAAAATACAATCAAAATTTTAAGAAGATTGTATCAAATGAAAGGAGAGATTTTGGATAGATTGTCAAAATTTATATAGAATTATAATGATATATATATTTGATTTATATATAATTTTACTTACACTAAGGTATATCGTAATTTTTTAAGGGCACCTTTGAATAAATAACCGTCATTAAAAAAATTGTTGACAGGCAAGGTTGACCATCAAATTTAAGCCCGGATTCTCTGTTCTTCCTGGAAGCCTTTTTGCGATCTCTGTCCATTTATTCCCCAACCCTACGTGTGCTGTCACCATCATTCTTTCCTCCTCTTCCGTCCAAACATCTCTCTGTGCAAAACCATTAAACCCAAGTAAAACTAACGTCAAAACAGGAAATTTACGAGTCAAAGATTTTTGAATCCCTGTCAGACCCTTAAATTGAATGTTTTACCAAATAAAAATCGGCAATTTAGAAAAAGAGGAGATCACAAGTGAATAATTAGCTGGTCAAAGAAAGGGAAAAGGGGAAATTTGAATCCCTGTCAGACCCTTAAATAGAATGTTTTACCAGAGAAAACTGGGTAATTTAGAATCATCCTAGTTGGTCAAAGGAAGGGAAAATGGGCAATTTAACCTTAATGTCAGGACGTAAATGGTTGTGCCATCTTTCTCGGCACTTGTTTCCCACACGCCCATCCAGCATTTTTGCTATCAGTGACCATTTTCGCACACCATGCTTTTCAACCAGCTTTACAAGCAACCTGCACAAATTCAAAAAAATCACTCAAAAAGTTGTGCACAAATTCTGCATCCATTCCAAATTAATTATTCTATAATTAAAAATAAATAAAATCCAAATTTTTCACACTTTTATTCTAAATGGCTTCGCCTGTGGAATTTGATGGACTGTGATCCGTTTTCCTCATTTTAAGTTATTGTATTTTCTGGTCTTTCTGAAAACCATTATATGCATTTTTAAGATATTATTATTTTTTAACATGCAGCCGAGGTTCAACCTGAGAAAAATAAATTCAAATTATTAAAATTTGATATGATATTTAAATATTTTCCTGTTAGTATTCTTTTTAAATTTTTACCAAAAGATCACAGAAATCTGGTGGATTTTTTGGAACTAACTGAAAACAAAAACCAAAATCAAATTTGTTAACCATATTTTTCACACGTCAAAGAAAACCAGAGGCAGCTAAAGGAAAAGGAAAAAATGGACTTAAAAGAAAAAGAAGAAGAAGAATACCTATCTTCCTCTGCAGTCCACTGGCCCTTGATCACATTGCTGGAGCGCTTCACCAGTCTTTTATTACCATGACCATGCATGTGTAGAGCACCGGCTGCAAATGTATCAGCCAAGGACATTTTTCCCGGCTTTAACAGTCCTCTTGTGGGAGCTTTCAACGATACTCATGTCAGATTGAAAGTGGAGCTAACCTCCCGGTATTGATATGGAAGAGAAGAACATCCTGTTTCTGCGATTTCTTTAGCTGCATGTTGCTCCTAGAGAAGAAAATGGCCATTTATGTCAATATCCCCTAAATCTTCTTCTAATAAATTGATACCTTGCTGAGGAATCTTGTCAATTCTGCTACTTCCCATCATGCTAAACATCAAAACATTGAAGAAAAATAGTCTTTAGATTTGTTATCTGCTCTCATTTGAGCATTCAAATGTGGAAGAAAAAATTTACTCCAAGGGAGAGGGTCCTATAGTGGGCCACCCTAACTTTGGTTCTCAAAGTCCTATGTGAAAATTTCTAATCACTCCAAATTTGTACAATAGCTTATTTGTAAGTCCCCCTCTTATAAAAGCTGGTTTCGGGCAACATTGAATCAAAATATGATGCACATCAGCATACTTTTGTAAGGTATCCAAAAATGTGTCCAAAAAATTTGAGACCAATAGTGGGTCACTAAGTAATGTATTATTGTGCGGTGATGTGGCATCACATGATTTGTCAATTTGTGTACTTTATGGATAAAAGAAGTGTTTTGAAATTGGATATTAAGTGTAAGTTTATTGGATATTAAGCCTACCTACTATGGGGCCCACTCAGGCCTACTTCTACACCCACCATTGGACCCCTACCCACTATGGGCTCCTTTCCCTTATTCATTTATTCACATTTCCTCCTAGCATTGTTGATTTCAAACCCTAGATCATGAACAAGATCCGACAGTGGAGGACTTTTCGCCTTCACCAAACAAACTCTGGTTTGTAAGAAGAATCAATGTAGTAAATTAGCTAAGATTAGCAATCATAAGTATGAATTTGTCATCCTCAATGTCCACCACTTTCAATTATTCAAGAGGATCTTCTATTAATATTTGTTGCAAGATATAAGAATATTGGATTTAAAATGGTGTTTATTTATAATGACTATAGGTTGAATATTTTTAGCATAAAAACTCTTGACCAGGCACAACTAATCTAACCACTCCATTAGTGCTTTAGATAATGTGATTCATGAACTTGTGAAAAAATCACATTACCTATCATGATACGCATGACTCCATATTATTGATGTCTTTCTTTGGACACTTCCTCATTATTTAAAATTAATGCACAAAAAATATTTATTTATACCATCTATGCCAATGAATCTCGCTTTTAGTTCTATTAAATAATTGGTCCCAAGCTCTCTTTAACCTATTTGTACTTACAATAATATTTTATAAATGTTTCATTAAAGAGGGCTCGCCTAAATCATTTCCCTATACTTCTTTGAATCCTTTTAATTCATCTCATCCACCTCCAAAATAATTTGAACCTCTAATTACTTCACCTCTAAATAAAAAAAATTCTATTGTGTTATATTTAGATTATGGAGGACCCCCCTTCACCTTCTAAACCTTCAACTCTTTACTTAGGTATGATTGGGGCTCCATGGAGTTCCCACCCTTATGTTGATATAGGTAGAAAATAATTTTGCATGGACCTCCATACTTATTGTTTACCTAGACTCATCATTATTAGGCACCAAGACATGCATTCAACTAATCATATTCCCTTAAGGTTCATGGAAAAAACTTAGCTAAGATTTTATCCTCGTATGAAAAATCTAAACATGTAATATTCAAGGCTCATAAATCAACATGAGGGTCTAGCGAGTAGAACACTAATGTAGCTAAGAGTGGAGGGGACACTAGAGGTAGGAATGGAATATGAAAGGGTCACACTAGGGGTGTCAACATGAGAGGTAGTGCCCATGGGAGTGGTAATTATAGGAGAAGAAGGATCATTTAAAGATGATGAAGAATGAGATGATATGCTATAATTAAAAGAAGACAATAAAAGGATCAATGCCAAATCTAGTAAGGTAAAATAGAAAAGTGCAGTTAATTGTTGAGGAGATTGAGCATGAGTAAGTGCCTAAACAAGAAAAAATTCCTAATAAATGAGAGATTTCAAGCTTAGCTACATATTTATCATGATCAAAATCACTTTATTCTTCATGATCCCATAAATTATTCTCAAAATGAGTGTAAAAAATATCTCATTATCATTCCAAATTGGGTAGTCTTGTCAAGGTTTAGATAATAAATCTTTTGTAAGGGAAGATTAGTGTCCCAACTAGCTCATGACATAAAATAAAATATATGACCAAGAGAAATAGAAATGTAAACTAATATGAATGAATCTCAAATTTGTAAAATGAAAATAATTAATAAGTAACAATATCTTAAAATATCTCATAGAGGAGATAACAAGGGTGGGTCGGGTTGTTAAAAATAAGGTCACATGATGTATCAAAAATCCTAAAGAAAAATAAATCTATGAATAAGGAATAGAAAAGTGAAATCAAATCCTAGACTACTTTATTTGAAAATAGGATAAAGTAATTAGAAAACTTAGATCTAAGACCCTTGATTTTAGAAGAAATAATTTTATGGTTAGAACATACAACATGAAATTGTTATGTTCACTAAAAATATAAATCTAAACTAATTAAATAAATGCAACCAATTAATAAAAAAATATCATAGATAAAATAGTTGAGATTAATAATCGAAGTTACTTAAAATAATTATTAAAATTAAATAAATTAGATGTGATATTACATTTGATTTTGTATGTAGGAACTTTAGAAATGGCAAGAATATGTGCATATGATATTTTAAGGGAAGAAATAGAGAAGTCAAAAACCAATAGAGATTGTTGGTTGAGATGATAAAACCATAATCTTTGAACCTAGTTTTTAGCTTTTCTATTTATATTTAAAATGTAATAAAATGATATAATTTGTTTACATAAAATCAAAGGTTGAGGTTATAGTGGTTGGGGAGTTCGAGATCCAAACACCATCTCATAGAGATCGATCTCTCATTTTCCATGCTCTAAATAGTCCACCTTTTGTACATGTATGGATTCATTCAGGAACATGCTTTCATCATCTCTAGTCGGAATACCATCTAACATAAAGGACATGCTAAGGTTGGGTTTCCATGTTAAGATGGGAGGGATGTTACCAATGTTGCTACAGGGTATCAGAGCATAATAACCCAGCCACAATAACCCCGTCATAATAATCCAAGGACAAAATAACCCAGAGTCATAATAACCCATAGACAGAATACTCCATTCAAACTCCTAATATAGTCCTCTAAAATGGAGCTTCCTTCCTGCAGTGGCGGCTGCCAGACTGTCTATGCTTGGTGGCATTCGAGTGGTTTTTAATTGCATTCTCTGTTCTTCCTGGAAGCCTTTTCGCGATCTCTGCCCATTTATTCTCCAACGCTACGTGTGCCCTTACCATCATTCTTTCCTCCTCTTCCGTCCAAACATCTCTCTGTGTAAAATTTAATGTCAAAACAGGAAATTTACGAGTCAAAGATTTTTGAATCCCTGTCAGACCCTTAAATAGAATGTTTTACCAAAGAAAAATCGGCAATTTAGAAATAGAGGAGATCACAAGTCAAAGATTTAGAAACAAGTGAATGATTAGTTGGTGAAAGGGGCAATTTAACCTTAATGTCAGGACGTAAATGGTTGTGCCATCTTTCTCGGCACTGCTTTCCCACACGACCTTTCGCCATTTCTGCTATCAGTGACCATTTTCGCACCCCATGCTTTTCAACCAGCTTTACAAGCAACCTGCACAAATTCTGCATCCAATCCAAATTAATTATTCTATAATTATAAGTAAGTAAAATACAATCTTTTTCACCCTATTATTCTAAATAGCTTCGCCTGTAGAATTTGGTAGACTGTGGCCTGTTTTTCTCATTTTAAGTTATTATATTTTCTGGTGTTTCTGAAAAATATTATATGCATTTTTAAGATATTATTATTTTTTAACATGCAACCTGAGAAAAAAATTCAAATTATTAAAATTTGATATAATATTTAAATATTTTGCTGTTTGTATTCAAACTTTTTAACAAAAGATCACAGAAATTTGGTGGATCTTTTTGTCTTTGAAACATTTTTCTGCAGCTAATTAAAAATTATTTTTTGGTGGAATTTGTTAATCATATTTTTCAAAAGTCAAGACATATTCTTCTGGAAACACTTATTACACTGTAAAAGAAAACCAGAACAAGCTAGATGAAAAGGGAAAAATAGCCTTAAAAGAAGAAGAATACCTATCTTCCTCTGCATGATCACATTGTGCATTTGTTGCCCTCTGTTGGAGCACTTCACCTAGGCCTGGAATTTGACGGCCACTGCTACTGTCAAAAAAAAAAATTGTGACGGTTTGATTATTTAAATACTTTACATTTGACATTTTATAAAAAATATAAATTGTCAAAAAAATATTTAATTTATGATACTTTTATTTTTAATTTTTTCTTTGTTTTCATTCATACTTGGAGAAGCATAGTAACTTCATTTAACATGTACTAGAAAGCCCCAACCAAACGTAAATAAAAATAGCCATCATAAATAAAAATAAAAAATCATTTATAAAAGCCAAATAAAATTCCAATAAATTCAAAAACATACAAATGCTCACCAATAGGAAGCTCCTATAAAACAATAAAAAAAAAAAAAATCAGTTATAAAAACCAAATAAAATTTGCAAAAACATCCAAACCAATAAAATTGGAAGCTTTTCAGTCACCTATAAAACACACAAATTTTGTATCTTCAAAAAAAAAAAAAAATTCTTGTTATATGATGTATATATGTTAGTAAAATAATATAAAATTAAAAAACAGTTATAATTAGTAATAAATTTAAAAATCATAAATTTGAAGTTTCTAAATTCATATTAAAAAAAATTTCTGTTAAAAATATGTTAAAAGAAAAAAACAATTGTATTTTATTTTGAAAATATTTTCAATTTAAAGTTTCTAAATTCATATTAAAAATAATCAAAATTTTAAAATTTATTGTTAAAAATATTTTAAAAATTAGAAAGAATTATATTTCATATTTGAAAAATATTTAAACTAATTATATTTTTATAATAAACATTATATATATAATATTGTCTATAATAAAATTTTAAGGTTTAATAATAATTTAAAGTGTCCTATATAAGATTATAGAGTCAGCTATTACAGTCTCATAAATTTTAAAGTTGTAATATACTAGTCTAAAGTGCAAAAACAATCAAATAAACCATCAAATTTGAGGCCTGCTTCAAGATTTTATTACAGTTTGAGTAACACATGGAAGAGTATGGATTGGCTTCTGATTTTGTTGAAGTTGGTAATCCAGAATCTAAGACCTCATATCAGGTGATAATATGAGATAGCTCTTATGATGGTGACCATGGATGTGCAGAGCATCGACTGCAAATGAACAAATGGCAGCTGTCCCCAATTGAATTCAGTGCAAAATATATATTGGTACAATGGACTATATGAGATTGACCATTGTGTCAGGTACCCTCTATTTCAAGGTTTATGTCTCTTCTGTTCTTTTTTTCTTCAATACTGTTATGCAGAATTTCGAAGATGACTACACTATTATTTGTTTTCTGCATGCCGGCCTTTACTCAATGCTTCTTCATGCCCATATGAGATGTCCTTTAACACCCTCTAGGCTAAAATCAATTGGTGAACCTGTCAAGATATGTTTGCTTCTTTAGAAAATTGTTTATAATAATTTTAATCTAGTAATATTCATCTATCAAGGACACACGCATGCCAATAGCCAAATTCTGAGGATAGGAAATTGGGAATTGGTTAAAATGGTTATATAGCAACATAGAGCCAGTGGAAAATTCATTGACAAGCATACACTAATAGAGAGAGATAAAAAGACACAGAAACAACTGAAATATATAACTAGTCCTGTTAAGTCCTTAGGAATTTCATAAAAACAACCATAATTTTTTCATATATTTATTTTCAATGATGAATATGTATTTAACGAAAATCTCCAAGTTGTTGGCTATTTTTCTTGCAACCTTCAACCCTAAGGAGAAACACAATGCCTAAATTAGGGGATACAATGTTTAGGACAAGGAATCTGCACTACCAATAGGTTGAAGATAAGAAAAGTCAACATGAAACTCTATCTTCTTCCATTGAAGCTGTGATTATGAAGCTTTCTATTTATTTTGCCCAATTCATTCATATTTGGGTCGTTTTTCACAGTGCAGGGGCATTTTTGCAGCTGCCTGCAACGAAAAATCATTCTAAACAAACTTAAAATCTTTGCCTTGGTATTAGGAATGATCAAGAGACGGATTTAAAGCATGGGGCAGCAAATTTGGACCAAATAGATCCTCCAAAAAACAGCTGAAAGACCAAAAACGTGATTTCACCTGTATTCTGCAACAATTCTTGTTGAATCCACCCAAAACACCTCAGAGGAACCTCCATGGAGAAGGAAACACTTCAATCCTCAGTCCTCAGTGCAATAGAGATTGCAGATCAAAATCTGCCCTTAACATCCTCCCAGCATTTCTTCCACGGGCTACAGGGAAGCTTTCCCAAAACATTGTAAAATATTTGATTTAATATTTGCTTTGGCTTTTCAAATGTTTACAAAATGCCCTTGGATGTTTGACTTCCTCCAATCCTCGCTTCCTTGTGAGCACCAGCGATCAGCAAAAGCTTTCACGTGCATTTTGCCTTTCATATCATTTAAAACACATAAAATGTTTTAAATATATTTCATTAAAACATTAGAGAAGAGGGAAAATTTAATTTTGATTACGACCCAAATTGCGGGCGAGGACACCTGAGCTTCAAAAATTTGCGTGGGGACATTATCAATTATTTA
>VDFB02278444.1:0-10137 GCA_007258455.2 Sequoia sempervirens
ATTCCAAGGTTTCTTTTGTCAGGTCTTGACGTGTGGATAAGCTCAATGGGCGTTGTGATTTGCTGGTAATACACAAGGGGACTTACGTTAAAGGAATTTTCACAAGTTTGGGACTTAGGCGGATTTCTCATTAAAGGCTTCTTCAATTAGGACTTCAATGTGGATCTCAAAAAAGGCAAAAGGATAAGGGTTTAGGGGATTTATTCTACGCCTAAGAATTTGAGAGACAGTAAAGATTAGGTGAAAGGGAATAACCGCACTTTGTTTCACCTCCCTAGGACAACTACGCAAAGTGGCTGCAATCTTCTAAGGGTGTGATTGTAATTTTCAAGCCTCGAATGAGACCGAAGTTAAGAATCCACAATTATAAGCTCAGGCTAACTTTACACATCGAATGCAAATCATCCATTCGAAGAAAGTATGAGCAATATGTTGGCGTTTAAATTCGCACCTCTGGAATGCGGATTTGAAAACGGACAGCTATGCACAGATAAACTGCTCTTCAAATTAGGAGGGGAAGCTCCCTCTTGCTGGTGGTATTCAAGAAAGTAAACTAAAACTAAGTTGCCTATCTTTTTGATCAGCTAGAGCACAAGGTTTTTTAAACACAAACGCCGTAGCTGAGATTTTCTGATAAGAAGTTCAACTACAACTAACTTAAACTAAAGACGTTCCTAACCTCTCAAGTAATAGCAGAGCAAGAGAAGCTAGAAATTAACAAGGCAGATTTTCTGACAAAAATACTTTAACAATCTCTCTCCCAACAAACAACTACACACTTCACTGTAAGCTGAAATAAAGATCATAAAAGCATAACATAGATAACGGAAATCTGAGATTTTAGACCAAGGCAAAAGAGGCTCATGATTTCATCACTCAAATCTCTGAAACAAAAACTCCCTTCTAACATGCCTTGAACAAGAAATTGCAGCTAAGGAGGCTTGCAAACTTATTCTTAACACAATAGAAAACAGCAATCTTACTAACTCCTTGTTGGCTAAAGAGGCTCAACAATTTGCTTATCACAATACAAATGAACAATACTTGAGCAACAAATAGAAGCCACAATAGGCTCAGCGTTTTGTTCTCACTAGCACGGTTTCAGAAAAATAAATGAGCAAAGGCTCTTATTTATAGAGAAGCAGAGGAGTAGGGAACCCTAAAATCTCCTTGCTTTCACAATCTAGGGCTTGCTCAACAAGCAAGCTTTATTACTAAATCTAGAAAGAAGAAACCCTAGAAAGCAAAAAAAGCGGGAAACGCCAACTATTACATCTTATCTTCTTTCTATCCTCAAAGAATGGATAAGGATTATTCCAAGAATAGAAAGAAAGCGGGAAAGAAAGCTTCTAGAAGAAAGCTGCTTTAAAACTCGATCACATCCGCTAGGAAGTTTGAGATTGTGTCCCAGTTCGGTGCATCTATACCATCAACAGCAAAACACCGCTTTTCAAGAATATCTTCAGCATCTGCAATAGATCTCTGGAAATCTTCAATCTCATTGGCCGCTTTATTGAATTTTGCTGACATCATTGAAACATGACCTATCCTTCCACCAACTGGGCTGCAACTATGAACAACATTCTGGAACTGATTTTGTACTTCCTCAAGCCCGACGTAAGAACCATCCTCAAGACTGTGTGAACACCGTGAGCTTGCCTCAAGAATTCCATGAAGATGACCTCGTCTGACGGATACCTTGGCAACATGAGCGGGGCACCTGAATAACCATAAACCCTGAGATAGGTAAAGGTAGGAAACTGTATAAACCAATCTGCCCATTCTGCCATTGCTGCCCTGGCAACTGAAGAGATGCGGACGTGCAATTCATTGTCTAAGTCACGCACCGTGTATATCAAGAATGCCTCGTTCACCCTTTTGTAGTGGTGCAACGACTTTGTGAATTCTAACTGGGGATAATAATTATATATGTGTTGAACGCTCAATGACCCCTCGGTGTTCAATCCTCTGAATTGACCTTGATAGGCCACCAAATAGACTAGATATGACACCATGTGGAATACATGAAATTGAAAATATTCTGTTATTTGCTGATGTAGGCAGTCACTTATCAAAGTAGGCCAATCATAAAACTCAGTCTTTTTCATAATGTGAGGTATGGCATAAAACATCCAAGGTTGGAACTTGGTGGCATCTTCTGAACCAGTGACCCTGTTGAAGGAAGTGATGATGATGGCAACCTCGTCTCCGAACCTCCTCACACATTCTTGGGCAATGTCTTATGTTTTTCTTTCATCCATCTCTCGCAATCTCTTTGCTGTATTTGTCCTTATGCATGTTCCACATTCACATTCATCCCTCGAAGAGTTACACTTTCAGCCATGGGGAAATGGAAAAAACACCTTTCACCATGTCGCTTCTCCTTAGATCAAGAAATCAACTCCCGCCATCCTACCGACACCGGACTCCTAGTAAATGCAAGTTGTAATGCTTAATGCAAGCGATTACGAACTCAAGGCTCTGAACTGATATAGGAATAGACGCCGCTGCGAGGAGTCCAGAATGACCCAGGTTTTTGATTGAAATGTTGCCTGCTCTCTCCAAGGGATATAGATCGAACACCGGCTTAACATGATGCAAGTCTGTCTCAGCTGTTTTGATGTAATTATGAAAGAGAGCTGATTCGGACTTGAAAACATTAGGAGTGTACTCCATTTCAAAAAACTTGAAGAACAACTGTAAACTCGCCTTGGTTCAGACAAGTCTTGTGCAATTTCTATTTTTAGAATGCTGATTTTTATGCTTCAACGGACGAATTTTTTGAGAATTTTTTCTGAGATATGGGTTTTGTTCAGAATATCAATGCAAGATAACCCAGATCGTCCGTTTTCAAAAATCTTAAATTTTGACTGAAAAAGCAGCAAACCCTAATTTCTTCAATTTTTTCTGAAAAAAGATGGCATCTGGGTTTTGTTCAGAATATCATTAGAAATGGACCCAGTTGATTGGATTTGCAAAACCCTGACGCTTGATCGAAAAAGCAGCCAACCCTAGGTTTTCGAAAAAAAAGCTGCGATATGGGTTTTCTTCAGAAGACTGATTGGAAAGGACCCAGATGGTTGAAATATGAATGCTCTGAGGTTTTCACTGACATGCAAGATAAAAGCACTTGCTGCAACTTGATGAAGTTTCTTGAAAAATTCTTCAGAAGGTGGCGGCAAAAAGACCCAGATGACTGAAAAATTGAAAGCCTTGGCCTTCTGCTTGAAAAACCTGATCTTCTGGAACAAAAAGCTTGAAAGAACAATGGTTTATGCTTGCTGGTCTGAAAAATTTGATGTAAAACCAGCAACTATGAATTCTTTAATCACAAAAATTTCTCAAACTTGCTGCTCCAACTTTCTCCTCTGGATGCTACCTGCAAAAATAATGAAAAATACATTGAAAAGAGGTGTTAAATAGACTTAGGGTCTGATTTAGGTTTTTCTTTCTTTTCTGCTTTTATTTCAAAACCCTAAATCTTTGTTCTTTGAACTTGGACGCCACCCTTCTCCTCTCACAAATTTGAAAATTTTGAAAATCTCAAAAAACTTCTAAGGCATGAGGATTTGGGCGCCTTTCTCCAAGAGGGGCGCTCAACTTCACCAGACTTAGTCAAAATTTCAACTTTTTCAACTTTCCTCCATTTTAACATGCCACTTCGCCTCTGATTCCCCGTTGACAGATCAACCCGACAGACGAGCTGGGTGATTCACGGCGAAGCCTGACTGATTCTGAAAAAGATGTTCTGGAGGCACCTCCGGCTAAAAATTTGATCTCGACCTCCGAATTCACGGGAGGCTTTTCCTTCTAGGGGCGCCCAACTTCTTCAGTGTTAGCCATTTTTTCTGATTTCCAAGCTCTTCATTAACTTCTCTTTGACAGATGATCTTGTCGAATTTTGAGCTCCGGGCGTCAGATTGCTGAATGTTTGTGCTCATCGCGAAGCTGACGGAGAATGAAGAGGGGTCTTCTGGAGACACCAGCTGCCAAAAGTGGATTTTCACCCTTCAAAAGGTTGGGCGCCTATCTTGACTGGGGGCGCCCAGTTTACCAACACTTAGTTTATTTTTCACCTTTTTCACTTTTGCTTTTAGATTTCTCTATTCAACTGTCATCGGACCTTCTGTTCAGCTCTTCGAATCTGACGACTGCGAACTCCGATTGACGTGCCGAGTGTCTCGCTGGAAAGCCAGTTGAATTCTGAAGACCTCCCGTTATAGCTTTGACTGCAAATTCATCTGTTTGCACCCTTGAAAAGTTGGGCGCCTTTCTTCACTTAGGGCGCCCAGTTTCTCCAAACTTAGAAAAAATTTCAATTTCATCTTCTTCAAGTTTCAGATCTTCATTTAATACCTCCACTTTGACTTGAATCTGCCGGAGACTGGATCGTCGGATGCTCTGCCGGGGATATTCATCGCGAAGCTGACTGAACACTGAACAACTTTCATTGAAGACCGTAACCCTAATTCTTTCATCTAGTGCCCTAAAAAGGTGGGCGCCTTTCTTCAACAGGGGCGCCCACTTTCAGCAGTGTTAGAAGATTTTCGAGACTTTTCAATCTTCTTCCTCGTTCTTCGTGCATGTTCATCGTTTCACCTCCTGCCGGAAATTCGAATGCTGAAATTGACGCCTGGCAGTCGGGTGACCTCCATTGATGACCTCAGAACTCCAGATATGCTTCTGAAAAAGCTGAATAGACCCAGTAGGGCAAAACTGATTATTTTAAGATTCTGACTGCACCAGCCTGATACGGACATATTTTGAGCCAATCAAAATCGGGCTCGACCTCGTCGGATCATTCCTATATTTTAGAAATTTTCTATTTTAGAAAAATTTTGCCAAGATCCGCTTCTCGAAACCTGAAACTCAAAACTTTACTATTTCTGAGAAAATTTCTAAAATAGCGCCCTAAAATTTAGGGATGAAAAACTCAGGATCCGGTTTTGTAGGTTGTCGCTTCTTAGCGTATCCGTGATCGCTTCTAATTTGAAAATTTGTAGTTTTAACCTCCATGTAAGACACTTGACACCCAAATTTTGACCCCTTTTTTCATTGACTGGACAAGATTCTTTACTCATTTCTTCAAAATGTCTAAGTGTAACAAAAATTCTTAATTTTGGGGTACAACATTGGCTCTCATGGGACCATACATACTTTCGGCATAGGAGAACCATAGAATCTCTGAAGTTTTAAGCTTAGACCAGTGCCTTGTCCATTGGGTATCGGAGTCAGCATCATTTCCTAATCACCTAATTTGCAGGACATTCCTTAATCACCTATTACCGGACTTCCTAAAAATCACCTAATAGTTGGACTTCCCTACTAATCACCTAAAACAAGACTCCTAATCACCTAAAACACGACAGGACTATTACGAAAAGGGGAAATACAACATAACGAAAACATCACGGAAAGGGGAAACACGTTACGAAAAGCAATGAAAAATATGTACAAAGATTTAGAGAACTTACTCCACCCCCGAAGGGACGAAGTGCTTGAGGTACTGCCCGCTGTGTGGTAGAGGGAGGAGACTTCCATCCAAGCGCGAGAGAATATAAGTGTTCTCTCCGGCGAGCTCGTGAATCTTGAAAGGTCCCAGCCACAAGGAATCAAATTTCCCATGCATTCCCTTTGGCTCATGTCTCTTATCCCATAAGAGGACTTGATCTCCAACCTCGAAATCTCGTTGGCGAGCTTTCTTGTCAAAAATTTTCTTCACCCGCTCTTGGTGCTGAGTGATTCTATCTACTACCTCTTCCCTTTCTTCTTGAAGCTTAGTCAGGTACAAGATACGTTTCTGAACAGGATCTGTGAACTCTCCATCTTCTACTGAGGTCGCCAGCTGCAAGGCGGACAACTCCAATGTGATGGGTATCATTGCTTCTGTACCATACAGGAGTATAAAGGGTGAGGTACCAATGGCTCTCTTCGGAGTAATTCTGTCGGCCCAGAGAGCATCATAAAGTTTCTTGTGCCAAGTTCGCTGACTGGAATCAACCAACTTGCGAATGATTGTGACAATGTTCTTGTTTGATGATTCAGCTTGTCCATTACCCTGGGGGTAATAATCTGATGAATGAGATAGTGTAATGCTGTGATCAAAACAGAACTCCATTAGCTCCTCTGACGAGAAACATGTTGCATTATCTGTCACAATTTTGCGAGGCACTCCAAAGCGTGTGACAATGTTTTCCTTTAAGAATTCACACACGACCTCGGACGTAGCTCGCTTGGTAGGAATGGCTTCAACCCATTTAGTGAAATAATCAGTGGCTGTAAGGACATAAATATGCCCCTTGCTGGAACGTGGGTTGATAGGACCAATAAAATCTAGACCCCATTGCTGAAATGGAGCATCTATAACAACTGGCCTGAGAGGAGCGGCTGCTAACTTTGCTTTGCCAACAAACTGTTGACACAACTGACATTTATGTACCCACTCGTATGCATCGCGGAACATAGTCGGCCAAAAGAACTGAGCCCGCAAGATTTTAAAAGCTGTTACCTTTGATGAAAAGTGACCACCGCATGCTTGATTATGGAAAGCTTCCAGCAAGCGCCGTTGTTGATCTTTGGTAACACACAACAAGAATGTTCCGTCAAGGCCCCGCTTGTACAAAACATTGCTGATGATTATATAATTCTGCGCTTTTAGCTTAAGCGTTCTCCTTTGTTGCTTGTTCAGGTGATTTGGACAATCACCGTATGTTAGGTAATACCATATCTCAGTAAACCATTCTCCCGAAGACTCAATCAGCAAGACCATTGGAAGGTCTTCTTTAACTTCAGGTTCAATCTCGGGTATCCCTTTAGCTTGAAGTTTCTTATCACCATCTTCCGCCATCAACTGACAAAGACCTCTCCCGCGAACGAGTTTGGTCGGCTTGATCTCCAAGTCATACTCTTGAACCTTTGCGATCCAGTTTCCTCTTTTG
The DNA here is from genome assembly GCA_007258455.2 of Sequoia sempervirens. Lineage (NCBI taxonomy): Eukaryota > Viridiplantae > Streptophyta > Pinopsida > Cupressales > Cupressaceae > Sequoia > Sequoia sempervirens. Next base: position 6,939 of record VDFB02278444.1, read on the forward strand.
GAGCCCATCTCCTGTTGAGTTAACACGCTCTTTACTGCTGGATCTGTGACATACACAACGGTGTGAGAATTTAGGATATAGAATCTGAAATTCTTTACAGCTCGAACCACCGCATAGGCATTCTTTTCAATCTGAGAGTATCTTGATTCGCTGTCCTTGAAACTACAGCTCATGAAAGCTATTGGAGATTCAGTTTCTTCATTTAACTTTTGTGTCAGAATGGCAGACAGAGTATACTCTGATGCATAACAATAAAGGATAAATTCCTTTTCAAAATCAGGACGGACTAGCACTGGAGCTCGACTGATGGCTTCTTTTATTGCTGCGAACGCCTTCTTTCCTTCTTCCGTCCACTTGAAAACTGTCTTCTTCTTCATCATAGCAGATATATCTTTAGTCAACTCAGAAAAATCTGGTACAAATCTTCGTATGAAATTTACCTTACCAAAGAAAGAGTGTACCCCTGTTCTGCTTGTTGGAAGAGACAAACTTCGGATAGCTTCAACCCGACTTGGGTCAATTCGAGTTCCTTCCTTGGAGACGATGTGGCCAAGCAACTTGCCTTCCGTCACCGCGAAGATAGACTTCTTAGGATTCAATGATATTTTATGATATCTGCATCTCTCAAAGACTTTCCCTAGATGTGAAAAGTGATCTTGTCGTGTCTTCGAGAAAACAGTGAGGTCGTCAAGATAGACAACTATTACTTTATTCTTCAAATCACCAAACGCCAAATCCATGGCTCTTTGAAATGTAGCACCGGCGTTGATGAGGCCGAAGGGCATTCTTTCATAGGAAAACGTACCCCACGGGGTTGTGAACGCCGTCTTGAATTGATCTTCCTCAGCCACCGCTATTTGATTATAACCAGAAAAACCGTCCAATAAAGACAGCATCTCTGAACCGGTAACCGTCTGTAAAGTGTGCTCCATGATTGGCAAAGGATAATTATCCTTGAGCGATGATTGATTCAGGTTCCTGAAATCGACGCAAATTCTGATTTCTCCGTTCTTCTTGCGCACAGGAACTATATTCGACACCCAAGTGGAATGATGGATCGGAAAGATGATCTTTGCATTCACCATCTTCTGGATCTCCGCGTAGATGGTGTCTTGAATCCGCGGATTGTAGTGTCTTTGCTTTTGCCTGAAGGGCTTTGCTTCAGGTCGAAGAGGAATTGTGTGAGACAATTCTCTTGGTGTAAAAACTTTTAAATCTTCATATGACCAGGCGAAGACATCTCGGTATTGCTGGAACAAAGAAATGAACTTCTCGCTCTCCTCTGCCGTGCAACATGTACCCAAATTAACAAGCTTGGGCTTGTCAATTGTACCAATATTGACTTGTTGATATTCGGCAGAAGTTCTGTCACTTGAATTTCTCTGATCTTGAATGTATCTGTCGTGCCTGTCAAAAATATTCTCCAAGGAAACTAAACCCTTGGGAATTTTATTTCCTTTCAACTGGATTATGCTGGATTCTGGTTCTTCTGGAACTTCTTTATCTTCAGCAATCTTTGGCGTATCAGAAACTTCTGTTATTGCTTCTCTGTGAGTAGATGAACTGCCTTCAAAGAACAATTCCTTGAAATTATCTCCCATAACAAGAAACTCCTTAATGTGTTCATCATCGTTAAAGACTTGCCAATTATCACAGTTGTCAGGTACAGCTGGCCTGTATATTAATTCAATGGCAAACGCATTCTGACGAAAGTCAGAATGTGGCATGAAAAGTGAAGCTGATACCGCGAGGGCATCTGCTCTGCTATTTTGTAGACGTGGAATGTACTTGATATCAAATGCTTCGAACCAATCTATTGCATTCCACACCCTATTTCTATAATGTCGAAGACGATCCGCTTTCACTCTGAATTGATCTCTGACTTGCTTTACAACAAGTTCCGCATCACCTTCGACCTTAAGGTATTTGATACCCATATCCTTTGCATTCCTGAGACCTAGTAAAAGCGCCTCATATTCCGCCGTATTACTTGTACATTCAAATTGCAAGCGGTATGCAAAAGGATACAATTGTCCTTCAGGAGAAATTATCACAACTCCCGCTCCTGAACCAGCAGTGGAACAACTCCCATCGAACTGCAAAGTCCACAACTTAGGATCATCTGCTGATTTCTCTACGATGCATGCGACCTCTTGACTTTCTTCAGGAACCTCCGACAACATGGCGTAAGTACCAAGACCCGTTTCTTGATATAGAATTTGAGCTTGAGGATCTTGAGACTTCACGACCGCAAATCGAGATTTGGGTTCTGGTTCCAGCTTGAAAGTTCCTTTCTTTAACGGAATATTTGCAGAAGACCAATCCATCTGAATCTCTCCACCGAGGTCCTTGCAAAAGCTTCTGCTTAGTAGCATCCCATAGCTTGCTGGAATGTCAACTACTAGGATGGTCATCATGATTTTCTTTTCAGGACAAGCCGCCAACCTCACTTGAGCATCTTTTAATTGACCGACCAACGGCACCGACTTGGACTCCAGTGAGTAGCATTTGTCCTTTGTCTTGGTGCACGAAAGTCCTAGAGCATTCATCACTTGTAGAGGCATGACGTTGTCGGAAGCTCCGGAATCGATGATACAATTGCTCAATTTGTAACCTCCTATATATAGAGAAATATAGAAGGGCTTAGGCTTGTCTTCCGCCGGTACGGATGATTCGAGCAATGTGGGCTGCTTGGTAGGTCCTTTCTTCACAAATTTGAGAAGTCGGTCCACTTGCTCTGGATGATCTTGGAGATACTCTAACTGAGAAATCTGCACTTTGTTCTTCATCAATGAATCTACAATATCAAAATTTGCTGAGGACGAACCTTCAGCAACTGCTTTCATGTTCTCTTGAGAAGACTTAATATTTGAAGTAGAAGCTACTTCTCTTTCTTTGTCTTTTGATATCTTCAACCTCTCTTCTTCCTCTTCTTTGTGTGCCCTCAGATGTTGAGCTCTGGTAAACACAGGAGTCGTATGATTCTCAGGATTAACTGCAAGAGAGTACTGACAAATATCTTCTTCTTGTTCTTCAAAATCGGGTTAACTTTCAAAGTAACCCGTTGCGGAGTCGCCATCGAAGTTGTCCGATTGAGGTAAGACAACATTCGAACTTGGAGTTGGAACGAAACTTGGTGCAGGTGCAGCTTCGGCATATCCCATTATCTCGTTCATTCTGACATTTTCAGGGCAAGATG
>VDFB02278445.1:0-45206 GCA_007258455.2 Sequoia sempervirens
GAGGCCGAAGGGCATTCTTTCATATGCAAACGTACCCCACGGGGTTGTGAATGCCGTCTTGAATTGATCTTCCTCAGCTACTGCTATTTGATTATACCCAGAAAAACCGTCCAATAAAGACAGCATCTCTGAACCGGTAACCGTCTGCAAAGTGTGCTCCATGATCGGCAAAGGATAATTATCCTTGAGCGATGATTGATTCAGGTTCCTGAAATCAACGCAAATTCTGATTTCTCCGTTCTTCTCGTGCACAGGAACTATATTCGACACCCAAGTGGAATGATGGATTGGAAAGATGATCTTTGCATTCACCATCTTCTGGATCTCCGCGTAGATGGTGCCTTGAATCCGCGGATTGTAGTGTCTTTGCTTTTGCCTGAAGGGCTTTGCTTCAGGTCGAAGAGGAATTGTGTGAGACAATTCTCTTGGTGTAAAAACTTTCAAATCTTCATATGACCAGGCGAAGACATCTCGGTATTGCTGGAACAAAGAAATGAACTTTTCGCTCTCCTCTGCCGTGCAGCATGTACCTAAATTAACAAGCTTGGGCTTGTCAATTGTACCAATATTGACTTGTTGATATTCGGCAGAAGTTCTGTCAATTGAATTTCTCTGATCTTGAATGTATCTGTCGTGCCTGTCAAAAATATTCTCCAAGGAAACTAAACCCTTGGGAATTTTATTTCCTTTCAACTGGATTATGCTGGACTCTGGTTCTTCTGAAATTTCTTTATCTTCAGCAATCTTTGGCGTATCAGAGACTTCTGTTACTGCTTCTCTGTGAGTAGATGAACTGCCTTCAAAGAACAATTCTTTGAAATTATCTCCCATAACAAGAAACTCTTTAATGTGTTCATCATCATTAAAGACTTGCCAATTATCACAGTTGTCAGGTACAGCTGGCCTGTAGATTAATTCAATAGCAAACGCATTCTGACGAAAGTCAGAATGTGGCATGAAAAGTGAAGCTGATACCGCGAGGGCATCTGCTCTGCTATTTTCCAGACGTGGAATGTACTTGATATCAAATGCTTCGAACCAATCTATTGCATTCCACACCCTATTTCTATAATGTCGAAGACGATCTGATTTCACTCTGAATTGATCTCTGACTTGCTTTACAACAAGCTCCGCATCACCTTCGACCTTAAGGTATTTGATACCCATATCTTTTGCATTCCTGAGACCTAGTAAAAGCGCCTCATATTCCGCCGTATTATTTGTACATTCAAATTGCAAGCGGTATGCAAAAGGATATAATTGTCCTTCAGGAGAAATTATCACAACTCCTGCTCCTGAACCAGCAGTGGAACAACTCCCCTCGAACTGCAAAGTCCATGGCTTAGGATCATCTGCTGATTTCTCTACGGTGCACGCGACCTCTTGACTTTCTTCAGGAACCTCCGACAGCATGGCGTAAGTACCAAGACCCGTTTCTTGATATAGAACTTGAGCTTGAGGATCTTGAGACTTGACGACCGCAAATCGCGATTTGGGTTCTGGTTCCAGCTTGAACGTTCCTTTCTTTAATGGAATATTTGCAGAAGACCAATCCATCTGAATCTCTCCACCGAGGTCCTTGCAAAAGCTTCTGCTTAGTAGCATCCCGTAGCTTGCTGGAATGTCAGCTACTAGGATGGTCATCATGATTTTCTTCTCAGGACAAGCCGCCAACCTTACTTGAGCATCTTTTAATTGACCGACCAACGGCACCGACTTGGACTCCAGTGAGTAGCATTTGTCCTTTGTCTTGGTGCACGAAAGTCCTAGAGCATTCATCACTTGTAGAGGCATGACGTTGTCGGAAGCTCCGGAATCGATGATACAATTGCTCAATTTGTAACCTCCTATATATAGAGAAATATAGAAGGGCTTAGGCTTGTCTTCCGCCGGAACGGATGATTCGAGCAATGTGGGCTGCTTGGTAGGTCCTTTCTTCACAAATTTGAGAAGTCGGTCCACTTGCTCTGGATGATCTTGGAGATACTCTAACTGAGAAATCTGCACTTTGTTCTTCATCAATGAATCTACAATATCAAAATTTGCTGAGGACGAACCTTCAGCAACTGCTTTCATGTTCTCTTGAGAAGACTTAATATTTGAAGTAGAAGCTACTTCTCTTTCTTTGTCTTTTGATATCTTCAACCTCTCTTCTTCCTCTTCTTTGTGTGCCCTCAGATGTTGAGCTCTGGTAAACACAGGAGTCGTATGATTCTCAGGATTAACTGCAAGAGAGTACTGACAAATATCTTCTTCTTGTTCTTCAAAATCGGGTTAACTTTCAAAGTAACCCGTTGCGGAGTCGCCATCGAAGTTGTCCGATTGAGGTAAGACAACATTCGAACTTGGAGTTGGAACGAAACTTGGTGCAGGTGCAGCTTCGGCATATCCCATTATCTCGTTCATTCTGACATTTTCAGGGCAAGATGCGCCGGCATGTTCGGTGGAATCATGAAAAGAGCAAAACACAGCATTTTGTGTATTGTCGGCCGCTTGCCTTGGTGGAGGTGGCCCTCGTGGCTTGTAATTGTTGTAAGGCTGAAAGTTATTCCTCCTTGGCTGATATGGCTGCTGAGGTTGATAAGGCTGCTGTGGTGCGGGCAAGGCAGGTGGTGGTGCAACTTGAGCAAGAGGCGTTGGCTGAAGTGGCAATTGCCTCTTGAGAATAGTTACTTCATTTGCAACCCTTTGAAGTAATGGATCAGCAGAACTTTGAACCAAAGGTCTAATAGCATCTCCTCTGATCTTTCCTGAAGTGATCATGTTGTCTTTAATTTCTATTGCACCTTGTTGTGCTTCTCCCAGTTCCGTCTCATGCGCCGATCTTATGATAAAGGCTATCTCTGATGGAAGTGCATTGATGAAACTGCTTAACAGGATCTCAGGCGATGGATTGAGTGTATATGAAAGACGAGTAACCAGGCGGTTAAACCTTGCTACGAACTCTCTCATTGGTTCATTGTCCTCCTTCTTTGAATTGGAAAGTCGAGCAAACAACTGGTGGCTATCTTCAGCTGGTTTGAACCTCGCGAGAAACTTTTCAGTCATAGTATTCCAGTTGGTTATGCAACCGGGCCCCAAATGATTGAACCATTCGGCAGCAGCTCCCGCGAGTGTCTCAACAAAGAGACGAACAGCAACATCTTCATGACCTACATGCAAAACAGCGCAAGCCGTTGAAAAGGCTGAAAGATGATCATCAGGATGTTGACTTCCATCACCTTGGAAACGTGGAAAGTGCTTTCTTGACCCCTTAGGCAATTCGTGATTTGCCCCTAAGGCCAAAGGTCCAATATTGTCACCCCAAGGCAGCGGGGGACCTCTTCTTCGATTGCGATTGTTGTTGTCATCGTTGTTGCGGTTATCACCCATTGCTTCGGATTCTTCTTCTTCGAACACAGGTACGGTGTTGAATTCAGGTACTGTGTCGGATTCAAATACTGTGTCGGATGATTCTCCAACTTCTGTATGATGCGTATGTGGAAGGAAAGTATCTTCTTGGAAGAGCGGATTTGTTCTTGTTCTCCTCCTTGTATAGACTATGTAAGCCAGGATTGTCTAGTCCCACGCGGGTGGTGGCAAGACAGGTCTCTCGGCTGCAATATCGGCTTTCTCTTCCTCTTTGTCTAAAATAGAAGCAGCGTTTCTCCACTGAGCAGGGGTCTCCTTCTTCTCAAAGATGAAACTTCTCAGGCTGCTGATAATGTCCACTTGCTCTCCTTCAATTATCTGGAAACTTGGCTGGATAACTGGAGGTGTAAGATCAGATTGTTGAACTGGAGCAGTAGGACGCTAGATGGTCATACCCGTGACATAAAGCCTAAGCTTTCTTTGTTGTTTAAAGCCTCGTGCCCCACAGTGGGCGCCAGAAAACTGTTGGCGTTTAAATTCGCACCTCTGGAATGCGGATTTGAAAACGGACAGCTATGCACAGATAAACCGCCTTCAAATTAGGGAGGGAAGCTCCTCTGTCGATGGTGTTTGGAAAGAAAGTAAACTAAAAACTAAGTTGCCTATCTTTTTGGATCAGCTTAGAGCACAAGGTTTTTTAAACGCAAACGCCGCAGCTGAGATTTTCCGATAAGAAGTTCAACTACGACTAACTTAGACTAAAGACGTTCCTAACCTCTCAAGTAATAGCAGAGCAAGAGAAGTTAGAAATTAACAAGGCAGATTTTCTGACAAAAATACTTCAACAATCTTTCTCCCAACAAACACCTACACACTTCACTGTAAGCTGAAATAAAGATCATAAAAGCATAACATAAATGACGGAAATCTGAGATTTTAGACCAAGGCAAAAGAGGCTCATGATTTTATTACTCAAATCTCTAAAACAAAACTCCCTTCTAACATGCCTTGAATAAGAAATTGCAGCCAAGGAGGCTTGCAAACTTATTCTTAACACAATAGAAAACAGCAATCTCACTAACTCCTTGTTGGCTAAAGAGGCTCAACAATTTGCTTATCACAATACAAATGAACAATACTTGAGCAACAAATAGAAGGCACAATAGGCTCAGCGTTTTGTTCTCACTAGCACGGTTCCAAAAAATAAACGAGCAAAGGCTCTTATTTATAGAGAAGCAGAGGAGTAGGGAACCCTAAAATCTCCTTGCTTTCACAATCTAGGGCTTGCTCAGCAAGCAAGCTTTATTACTAAATCTAGAAACAAGATAACAACTAAAACCCTAAAAAGCAGAAAAAGCGGGAAACGCCAACTATTACATCTTATCTTCTTTCTATCCTCAAAGAATGGATAAGAATGATTCCAAGAATAGAAAGAAAGCGGGAAAGAAAGCTTCTAGAAGAAAGCTGCTTTAAAGCTCGATCACATCCGCTAGGAAGTCTGAGATTGTGTCCCGGTTCGGTGCATCTATGCCATCAACAGCAAAACACCGCTTTTCAAGAATATCTTCAGCATCTGCAATCGATCTTAGGAAATCTTCAATCTCATTGGCCGCTTTATTGAACTTTGCTGACAACACTGAGATATGACCTATCCTTCCGCCAACTGGGCTGCAACTATGAACAACATTCTGGAACTGATTTTGCACCTCCTCAAGCCTGACATAAGAACCATCTTCAAGACTGTACTGAGAGGGGATCTCTATGACAAATTCACTGATGAAAAGGAGAGCTTCAACCACCCTTTGCCTGTAGGTGATGAATTCTTCAGATATTCTCTCATAGGTTTTAACTTTGAAAACATGACGTTCTCTCCATGCAAGGATTTGTCTTTTGTGCTCCTTTGAAACTGCTGAACCGTAAGCTGTGTCTAAATCAGCAATGATAATCTCATGCCTAGGTTTTACTTCAGCCCATGTTTGTTCAAATCCTTGGATGCTTTGACGAAGTTTATGAGCATTTTCTCTCAACTGGAACATCTGAGCCAAGATCTCCTTTCCTCTGACAATGAAGCTCTCGATCCACTCCTGAGTCTCTTTCCCACATATGACCAGTTGTCTTAACTGATGATGATCAGCTGGTGTCTCTAAGACCTGGGGCAGCAACTGGGTTGCTTGTGAAGAACCACGAGCAAGGTTAGAAATGAAAAGCTTAAGCTGCTGATTTTCAGCCTTGAGGGCTGCCTTGTCTTCTCCGTCTTTTAGCACTCTTTCATGTAGGTTTTCAGATACAACTTTGAAGAGACTCAAATCTGCATGTCTGGTATTTCTACCTAGATTAGCCTTGACCATGACAAAATCATCCATATTCACCTCATCCCTATTCTTATCTTCTGGGGGCACTGCAGTCTCTATGACAATCTCGTTATCGGGATTCCTATCAAAGTGAACTTGCTTCTTTGCCTTCTTCTTAGGAGGTTCCTGATAAATATTATCGAGATCATCAACACTCACTTGATATGAAGGCCTTCTCCTAACCCTTCCTAAGGAGGTCTCAAGCCAAGACACCGTAGTATCTTTACTAACTTCCTCAGGAGGTACTGCTGCGATCTCTTCATCATCTTCGATATCAAGATCAATGTGAATTGGTGACGAACCCGTCAAAGGTACAGGAACATGTGTTGAAGGTGGCTCCTCTGCTTCATTCTGAGGTATGGGCTCATCAAGAGGAACTTCTGAATCAACTGTAGGCTGTTCCTGTATGACTATGCCTGAGAAATCCAACCTTCTCTTTACATTTTTATTTGATCTACATCCTTTGACGCCATCTTGAGACTGACTTTTACCCTTTCCTTTTGACTGTGCTGTGGAAGAAGAGGGAATTATCCTTGGCGGCTCTGCTACTGGAATAGAGTTCTTCCTTTCAAGCACTAAGAAAACCTTACTATACTCAATGACTTGTCTTGTTCTGTCTTCAACTGAAAGAGATTCCTTGTTTGCCCAATTAACTTGTGGAAGAGGCTGATCCTTGATTCTTTTCTGAGTGTACATTGGTAGAAGCACATCTTCATCATCATCGGAGAGCCCTTCAATGTCTTCATTCAAACAGTCTTTCATCTGATGGAGAGTCAACCTGCTGTAACTACGCCTTCGCACTTCAAACTCATCTGCACAGTTAGCCCAAAAATCTTCAAGTGCGGGTATGTGATTGTAGTTCTTCTCCAACCGGCCAGCATAGACACCATGAGGATCAAATGACCGCCTCTCACTGTAGGGTTTGAGACCGAATTTATCTAATTCTTCTCCAATTGTCCTGGCATCTGCAGCAGTCCTGCATGTATAAATACCCAACCCTAATGGAAAGTGAAGAGAGGGTTTCTTTCTATTTCTTAAAACTGTATGGACACCATGAGCTTGCCTCAAGAATTCCATGAAGATGACCTCGTCTGACGGATACCTTGGCAACATTAGCGGGGCACCTGAATAACCATAAACCCTGAGATAGGTAAAGGTAGGAAACTGTATAAACCAATCTGCCCATTCCGCCATTGCTGCCCTAGCAACTGAAGAGATGCGGACGTGCAATTCATTGTCTAAGCCACGCACCGTGTACATCAAGAATGCCTCGTTCACCCTTTTGTAGTGGTGCAACGACTTTGTGAACTCCAGCTGAGGATAATAATTATATATGTGTTGAACGCTCAAAGATCCCTCGGTGTTCAATCCTCTGAATTGACCTTGATAGGCCACCAGGTAGACTAGATATGACACCATGTGAAATACATGAAACTGGAAAGATTCTGTTATTTGTTGATGTAGGCAGTCACTAATCAAAGTAGGCCAGTCATAAAACTCGGTCTTCTTCATAATGTGAGGTATGGCATAAAACATCCAAGGTTGGAACTTGGTGGCATCCTCGGAACCAGTGACCCTGTTGAGCAAAGTGATGATGATGGAAACCTCGTCCTTGAACTCTCCTCGCCCGACATTCTTGGGCAATGTCTTATGTTTTTCTTTCATCCATCTCTGGGCAATCTTCTTGCTGTATTTGTCCTTATGCATATTCCACATCTTTTCACACTCATCCCTCGAAAGAGTTACACTTTTAGGCCATGGGGGAATGGAAAAACACTTTTCAACCATGTCAGGCTTTAAACTGCAAATCAACCTACCATCCGCTGACTGGATCTCCCTAGTAGCCGGGTTGTAATGCTTAATGCAAGCGATTACGAACTCAAGGCTCTGAACTGATATAGGAATAGATGCTGCTGCGAGGAGTCCAGAATGACCCAGGTTCCTGATTGAAGCGTTGCCTGCTCTCTCCAAGGCGTGTAGGTCGAACACCGGCTTGACATGATGCAAGTCTGTCTCAGCTGTTTTGATGTAATTGTGAAAAAGTGCTGATTCGGACTTGAAAACATTAGGAGTGTACTCCATTTCAGAAAACTTGAAGAACAACTGTAAACTCGCCTTGGTTCAGACAAGTCTTGTGCAATTTCTATTTTTAGAATGCTGATTTTTATGCTTCAACGGACGAATTTTTTGAGAATTTTTCTGAGATATGGGTTTTGTTCAGAATATCAATGCAAGATAACCCAGATCGTCCGTTTTCGAAAATCTTAAATTTTGACTGAAAAAGCAGCAAACCCTAATTTCTTCAATTTTTCCTGAAAAAAACTGGCATCTGTGTTTTGTTCAGAATATCATTAGAAATGGACCCAGTTGATTGGATTTGCAAAACCCTGACGCTTGATCGAAAAAGCAGCCAACCCTAGGTTTTCAAAAAAAAGCTGCGATATGGGTTTTCTTCAGAAGACTGATTGGAAAGGACCCAGATGGTTGAAATATGAATGCTCTGAGGTTTTCACTGACATGCAAGATAAAAGCACTTGCTGCAACTTGATGAAGTTTCTTGAAAAATTCTTCAGAAGGTGGAGGCAAAAAGACCCAGATGACTGAAAAATTGAAAGCCTTGGCCTCCTGCTTGAAAAACTTGATCTTCTGGAACAAAAAGCTTGAAAGAACAATGGTTTATGCTTGCTGGTCTGAAAAATCTGATGTAAAACCAGCAACTATGGATTCTTGAATCACAAAAATTCTTCAAACTTGCTGCTCCAACTTTCTCCTCTGGATGCTACCTGCAAAAATAATGAAAAATACATTGAAAAGAGGTGTTAAATAGACTTCAGTTTTGATTTTAGGGTTTTGCTTTTTTCCGCTTTATTCCAAAACCCTAAATCCTTTATCTCCTCTCGCCTTTGGATTTCATCTTCTTCCTCTCAATTTTAAAATTTGGCAACCCCCTGTAATCTTCTAAGGCATGAGATTCGGGCTTTCTCCAAGAGGGCTTCAACTTCACTGCACTTGAATAAATTTCCCCATCTTTTTCAACTTTTCTCCATTTCAACATGCCACTTCTCGCCTATCGATGATTGTGTTTATTCGACAAAGTAGCCGAGTGGTTCATCATGAGCCCTCGACCATTCTCAAGAAGACGCTCCGAGGCACCTCCGCTAAAAACTTGATTTCAATCAATCTCACTCATGGAGGCTTTTCCTTCCTAGGGGTTTCTTCCTTCCAAAGGTTAGCCATTTTAATATCCAAGTTCTTCATCTCCCTTTGATCTCCGGGACCTAATCTTCTGACCGAGCTACTGATCCGACCGGGATCATTCCAAAGTTCCGCTGGATAGCCAGACCGATTTTGGCGAGGCCCACTTGGATCGCTACTCTGCAACTCCATCATCTAGTTGCCTTTGAAAGCTTCCAATTTCTCATAGTTTTTCCACTCTCACCGTGACTTAGAATTTTCCATCTCCAGACCAGTCCACTTCTACGCTTAATCTTGTTGAATCCTCGAGTCTGGCCGGATTGTCGGAATGGTCAGTGTCATATCGCGGTTTCCGACGGAAATGAAGAGGCGCCTGAGACACGCATTATCAAAAGTGAATTTTAGCCTTCAAAAGGTTGGGTCCACCGGGGTCACTTTACTCAACACTTGAAGGCTTATTCTTTTGATTTTTTCACTCTTTGCTTTGAATCTCTTTTTTCACTTCCTCATTTGGTCTCCGTTCTTTTGAATCTGATGACTGCGAGCTCCGTTTGTCGTGCTGAATAGCTCACTGCAAAGCCAGTTGAATTCTGAAGACATCCCGTTATAGCTTCGACTGCAAATTCCTCTGTCTGCATCCTTGAAAGTTGGGCGCCTTTCTCTTCTTAGGGCGCCCAGTTTCTCCAGACTTAGAAAAATTCATAATTTATTCAACTTCAAGTTTCAGATTTTCACTTTATACCTTCTACTTTGACTTGAATTTGCCGGAGACTGGATCATCTGGATAAGCTCGACGGGACACCACCGCTAAGCCGACCGAAATCGAAAGTAACTCCATTGAGACCGTGAACTAATTCCTCTATCCGACGTTCTATGTACTTTTCTTCAACAAAATTTCAAACTCACAGACTTAGGAAAATTTTCAAGATTTTTCAATCTTCCCCGCTCTTTCGGGTGGCACGCTCATCATTTCACCTTCACCGAAGTTTGAAGGCTGAAATTGATCATACCGATGACCTCCATTGATGACCTCGGAACTCCAGATATGCTTCTGAAAAAGCTGAATAGACCCAGTAGGGCAAAACTGATTATTTTAAGATTCTGACTGCACCAGCCTGATACGGACACATTTTGAGCCAATCAAAATCAGTTCGTACCCTGTCGGACCGACTTTCTATTTTTAGAAATTTTCTATTTTAGAAAATTTTGCCAGTATCCGTTTCGAAAGAAACCCAGAAAAACCCAGAAAACTTTAGTATTTCGAGAAAATTTCTAAAAATAGCAGTTTTCCTAAAATTTAGGGATGAAAAACTGAGATTTGGGTTTTGTAGGTTAAGCTGCTCTTAGCAGACCCGGATTGTCAGAATTTGAAAAATTTGTGTTTTAACCCTCCATGCAAGACACGCACACCCAAATTTTGACCTTTTTGACTGTTTTAACAAGACTTTTACTCATTTTTCAAAATGTCTAAGTGTAACAAAAATTTTAATTTTGGGGTACAACACACCGAAACCCTAATTTTGAATTCAACACTTTTTCCCTTCAAAAGGTGGCGTCCTTTTTCCTTTAATAAAATATTTCACCTTTTTATAAAAGTCAATCTCTCCTCAAGTAGGCGTCCATTTCACTTAACCCATAATTTGACTTCAAAATATAATTTATCTTTTCAATGAAGAGTTTACCCATCAAGTCCCCTTTTTAAGAACAACATAAAGTTATAATGCTAGGCAAGGGGGGTGTTATAATATTAAATTATAATATTATAATGTGAAAATACTTCTCTCCATAAAAATGCACCCAAGCGCCAAAAACAATATTGCCAACTGAACCAACTGAAGAAGAAGACCAACTGAACTGAACCCAACCTGTCCACTGCCAAAAATAGAATTTACTAAAAATAGTAAATTCATGAAGTTGCTCAAAACGCCAAATTGACCATACCACCGCGAAGCTTTGAAAACCCAGAAAGAATCTGCAATCCGATTTCCAAACTTCAAGCAACAACCTCCTCAAAATTAGGAAACCCTAATTTCACCATCCGAGTAGCCTACGGGTCTCTGGAATAGGCCAACGGTCAACTAAAATGATCACATTTGAGAAGGGGACATTACAGTTCGCCCTCCCCAAGATTGCTTGAGAAGCAATCGCAAGTCTGGATGCTGTAGAATCTCCTCATTCTCCCAAGTAGCATCCTCCAGGGGTAAATTCTTCCACTTCACCAAGTACTCTTTGATTGTTCTCCTCCTCAAAGAACGCTCTCTGGAATTAATAATCTCTTTTGGAATCAAGGTCAACTGCCCTTCTTCATTTAATTGAGGTAACTGTGATGAAGCAACAACATTGTGTCCAAGTGGTTTCTTGGGGCAAGACACATGGAAGATGTTGTGGACCTTACTACTCGATGGTAGTTCCAACTCAGAAGCCACTGCTCCAACCTTTCTGACAACTTTGAATGGCCCATAGAAGCGAGGTTTGAGCTTCTCCGCTCCACTCTTCTTGAGTGTAGACTGTTTGTAAGGCTGCAGTCGAAGATAAACGATATCACCAACCTCAAATGAACGCTCAACACGCTGCTGATCAGTGTACATCTTTTGCTGATTTTGTGCTATTTGAAGGTTGTTCTTCAAGGACTTCAAAAAATATTGACTTTGCTGCAACCAATCCTTGGCTTGAGGAGCTTTGCTATCACGAAACACCAAATCAGCAAAGCTAGGGGCCTCGTACCCATAGAGAGCCATGAATGGAGACATCCTTATTGACATGTGAAAGGATGAATTGTAGCAATACTCTCCAATGTGGAGCCATTTCACCCACGCTCTTTGCTGCTCCGAGACATAATTTCTAAGATAGCCCTCCAACCATTTGTTCACTATCTCAGTTTGTCCATCAGTTTGAGGGTGATAGCTAGTGCTAGGAGTAAGCACTGTACCACTCATCTGGAAAACCTCTTGCCAAAAGGTGCTTAGGAACTTGCTGTCCCTATCACTCACAATGTTTTTTGGCAACCCATGCAACCTAAATACTCCATGAAAAAACAAATCTGCAACTTGGGCTGCTGAGAATGTGCTAGTGATGGCAAAAAAGTGAGCAAACTTTGTCAATTTGTCCACTTCAACATAGATACAGTCTTTGCCTTGAGCCTTTGGCAACCATGTAAGGAAATCCATTGATATGCTTTCCCATTTTTGGTTGGGAATGGGAAGAGGTTGCAGCAGACTAGCCGGAAGAGAATGCTCATTTTTGTTCATCTGACAAGTGGGACACTCCTTGATGTAGTGTTGGACTTCCTCTTTCAACCCCTTCCAAGAAAACCTCTCTCGAATCTGCCTATATGTCTTAAAATATCCTTGATGACCAGCAAGTGGAATGTCATGGAAGGTCATCAAAATCTTCTTCTTGAGTTTGGAATCAGCCACCAAAAAGATTCTTCCCTTGTAATGTATCAAACTATCAATTACCTTGTATCTTTCATCATGAAAAGTACCTTCAATGATGCTGGTTGCAAACTGATTTTTGGCATAATCAGCAAGCAACATCTCCTTCCAATCAGCAGTAAGCTCACACAATGAGCTCAAATGAGGTCTCCTAGATAGAGCATCAGCCACAACGTTATTTTTCCCTTTGACATACTCAATGTCAAAATCGTAAGCCTTAAGCTTATTCACCCACTTTTGTTGTCTTTCATTCAGGTCCTTCTGATGCATGAAGTGCTTGAGACTGTTGTGATTGGTCTTGACCACAAACTTGCTCCCCACCAGATACTGTCTAAACTTTGCTAATGCATGCATGATTGCAAGAATTTCCTTGTCATAGATGGAATAGGCCCTTTCAATGCCCCTTAGTTTTCTACTTTCAAACACAATGGGATGCTTGTCTTGCATCAAAACAGCCCCAACACCTCCTGATGCATCACACTGTAATTCGAAAGGTTTGGAGAAATCTGGTATGGCCAATACTGGACAAGAACTCATGATTTTCTTGAACTTATCAAACACACTTTGAGCCTTTTCTGACCAAAAGAAAGCCCCCTTTTTAGCGAGGTCAGTAAGAGGAGCAACACTTTGAGAGTAGCCCTTCACGAATCTTCTGTAAAAGCTGCAAAGACCCAAGCACCCCTTCAAATGAGTCAAGTTCTCTGGAGGTGGCCAATCAACTATTGCCTTGATCTTTCAGGATCACCCTTCACTCCATCAGTGCTGATTATATGACCAAGGTACAACGGCTCCTTCATTCCAAATTCACATTTGGACTCTTTGGCAAACAAACTCTCTGATTCAAGAATGCTAAGCACTTCCTCGAAGTGTTTGAGATGCTCTTCCCACGTCTTGCTAAAGATGAGAATATCATCAAAGAAGATCAACACGAATTTCCTCAACTGTTTCTGGAAAACTCTGTTCATACAAGACTGGAAGGTGGCTGGAGCATTAGTCAGCCCGAAAGGCATGATTAAGAATTCAAAATGACCATAGTGGCATTTGAATGCTGTCTTCTCAACATCTAACCCTCTCATCCGAATTTGATAGTAGCCCGACCTCAAATCAATTTTAGAAAAGAACTTGGCACCATGTAGCTCGTCAATGAGCTCATCTATCCGAGGAATGGGGTACCGATTTTTGATTGTGCTTTGATTCAAGGCACGATAATCCACACACATGCGGATGGTGCCATCCTTTTTCACAAGGACTACTGCTGAAGCAAAGGGACTCTTGCTTGGGCAAATGAAACCCATCTCCAAGAGTTCTTTTATGTTCTCCTCGATCTCATCCTTCTGCTTCTTAGGATACCGATATGGTGTTGTGATGACTGGCTTGGCCCCTTCTTTGAGTTAAATGACATGCTCAACTCCTCTTTCAGGAGGTGGCCCAGGAGGTAAATCAGCAAACACCTTACTCTTCTTGGTGAGTATAGACTGAATATCTAGAGGATAGTCCCTCTTTGTCTCCACTGGACTAGCTGGAAGAACCATGCATTCCGCAGCCCACTCAACTTGATCGTGTTGAATCAGCCTTTCCATTCTCTTGAATGACACAATCCGAGGACCACCATTGGACATTCCTCTTAACACCACCTTCTTTCCATCAGATTGGAACTTGAGCTCCATAGTTTTTAAATTGAGAAAGATTTCACCAAGTGAGCGTAACCATTGTATACCAAGTACTACATCAGTGTCACCAATAGTAACTACATAGAAGTCATCTTTGACTTCATAGTTGCCTAACTACATGAACATGTTAGGAACTCTTTGGTTGCAGGAAATATGAAACCCATTAGCCACCATGACTTTGAAGCCTTTAAATTCTTCAGTTTTGAGACCTCTCTTTGCAACCACTCCGTCAATGAAATTATGTGTGGCCCCAGTGTCAATCAAGGCAACAATTCGGTGACCTCCAACTCCACCACGAACCTTGAAAGATTCATTCTTTTGGAAACTAGAGAGTTGGGCAATAGGGGCCCCAACTCCTTGCTCATGATCGGACTCTTCTGGAGCTCTCTCTTCCTCACTGTCCCAAAAATAAGACTGCTGATCAGACATATCAGATTCTGATCCATAGTCTGAATAGGCCCCCATTTGATTAGAATGCCCTCTTCCAGGACATCATGACCCTTGGTCCAAGGCTCTAAGCATGTGTAACACTTGCCCTCCTTCTTGAGCTGTTCACATTGCTCTTCAGTCAACTTGGGTGGAAACTTCTTGTGTTGATTTAAAAAATGTCTCTTATCCTTTTTGTGGCCAAAGGGCTTTGGCGGAAATTTAGGCCTAGGGGCTGATAACTCCATACTTCGAGACTTCTTGATTGCTTCTTCAAGACTTGGTGGATCAAAAGCTTTAACCCACCCTTTCAAGGGTTCAACCAAACCTTCAGAAAACAAAACAACCAACCTTCTCTCAGTGATGTTGGGCACTATTACGGAAAGTCTTTGGAAATCAGCTATGTAAGAATCCAAGGAGCCATGCTGCTTCAGTTGTGCAAGCTCACGGAATCTCACTTCAGGATCCTTAGTGTCGAACCTATCAATCAGCTTATTGGTGAATTTATCGTAGGTTCGAATGAGGTTATGGCCAAGCGTGACCAAACCATGGTACCACCACTCATGGGCAGCTCCCTCCAAATGAAGCGTTGCAAACTTGATGGCATATTCTTTTGGCATGGGACGAAGTGAAAGGTAGTTGTCTAACTTCTGAACCCACGATCTTGTTGAACACTTATCACTTCCATCAAAGTGAGCCAATGACACCTTCCCAAGGGCTTGTTGATAATCGGTTCTAGGAGCCATATGAGCACGGTTATCAACTCTTCCTCCGTTTATTCTGTTTCTTTGGTTCCAGAATTGATCAAAGGACCATTGGTCTCTAAGATCAGGGGGTAAGGTGGCATACTCCAAGTAGGCTTGCCTGGCATCATCTGCAAAAGGAATGACAGCTTCAACTTGCGGTTCCTCCCTCTGAGTGAATGTAGGAAAGAGAGGCCTAGAGGTTGATCCTCTAGAGGTGGCCTCATGCTAACCAATAGTTCTACTTCCTCCATTACCATTGTTCCCATTGACTCCACTGTTTTCCCCTGTAGCATGGTTTTGATTAGGAGTATGATTCTGGGGGATTTGCTGGTCCATTCGTGCAAGTAATCGGGACATCATCTCAATCATCCCATCAAACTTCTTTTCCATCCTCTCATCTTTTTCATCCATGGCCTACTTAAGATTGTTTGACATGTTCTCAATTGTTTTACCAGTATCTATTGCTCTTCTTGTTTCTCTCAAAGCTTTTGAAAATGTATCTGCTTCTGGCACTAGCGGAAACTGTGTTTGTTGTCTTCTGGCCTGACTACTGGTGAAGTATCTGACAACTGAATCATTGTAGGGCACAGGTTGGCAGAATCATGGCTCTGATACCACTGTAAAGAACCAGACCATTTTTTTTTGTTTTTTCCACAATGTAATTACAATCAACACGCACCTGTTAAGGTTAGCTCTAAACCAAAACGATGCAGAAAATAACTCTAACCAGAATGTACACTAGGATCCCGATGTGGGCAAAGTGTGAGCATTGGTCAGAGGATCTAATGTAGATGCAAATTGGAAAGGAACTCTAACCAAGAATGCGCCTGTGTAGACGAGCATATGGTTAGAGGATCATTGCATGATATACTAAAGTAACCCTAACCAAGAATGGCGCCGAGTGATGGCGAGCATATGGTCAGAGGGTCCCTAAACTACTAACTGAAAGTAAATAGGCTGCAAGCCAACCTCTTCCACTTATTCAGTGGGAAATACAATAGAGTAAATGAGAGATAAGAGAAGAATGGCTGATAGTAGTACTAACAGTTTACAATATGTTAGAATGTTCAATTAAATCTAGAGTTTCAAGTTCTTCATTGCTGCAACTGTATAGTATGTCTTCTCAATACCAAATCTAACTTCCAATGCTCAATCCCAGCCAAAGGGACAACTTTCTCAATTTTGATATATCAGACCTGCAACATAAAATGAAGAAATCTGCAACCTAACACTCACTCAAATGCTTATATCTTGTTCAATTCTCATCCTAATGACATGAAATCAAGTGCAGATTGCTCTAAGGATGAAGGCGTCCAAAATGAAAACCTAAAACCTCACCAACCAGCCTCCATTCAATTTGCACAAATCCCAAGACATCCTCAAAATGGTACGACCCTCTTGAAAGGGCGATTTAGCTAGGAAAAATTAGAAACACCATTAAAAAGTCCACAAATTTGCAAATAGGGTCACCCCAAGAAGAGAAGAGGATATGACAAATACCCAGAACAATATCTTTTTTATTTTTTGATATATGAATGAAAACCTCCTACAGCAATGCAATATCAGGAACTCTAGAATATGACATAAATGCTTAAACATCAACAACAAATGCAAAACAACTCAACTACAATGCTAAACAACCCAACTACAATCTAATTCTCAACTTGTTGCTATCTTTCAAGCAAGAAGATGAGCCAAATGCTAGGAGGTATGCTTTCCTTGAAGCTTGCCTGAAGACATTCCAGCAGCATAACAATATGGTAGACAAAAGATGCCAAATGAAGAGCTGAGGCCAGAATATATAGATATGAGAAGAGCCTTCTAGAATCTTCAAGAAGGGTGCCCAAACCCTAATTTTGAATTCAACACTTTTTCCCTCCAAAAGGTGGCGTCCTTTTTCCTTTAATAAAATATTTCACCTTTTTATAAAAGTCAATCTCTCCTCAAGTAGGCGTCCATTTCACTTAACCCATAATTTGACTTCAAAATATAATTTATCTTTTCAATGAAGAGCTTAACCATCAAGTTCCCTTTTTAAGAACAACATAAAGTTATAATGCTAGGCAAGGGGGGCGTTATAATATTAAATTATAATATTATAATGTGAAAATACTTATCTCTTCATAAAAATGCACCCAAGGGCCAAAAACAATATTGCCAACTGAACCAACTAAAGAAGAAGACCAACTGAACTGAACCCAACCTGTCCACTGCCAAAAATAGAATTTACTTACAATAGTAAATTCGTGAAGTTGCTCGAAACGCCAAATTGACCATACCACCGCGAAGCTCTTTGAAAACCCAGAAAGAATTTGCAATCCGATTTCCAAACTTCAAGCAACAACCTCCTCAAAATTAGGAAACCCTAATTTCACCATCCAAGTAGCCTATGGATCTCCGGTATAGGCCAACGGTCAACTGAAATGATCGCATTTGAGAAGGGGACATTACAGAGAGGCTTGGGACAAAATTTGAGCACATACTTGACATTGAAGACTTTTGGTTCATTCTCCCTCCTTTCCTAGACAATAAAGGTTGTTACGAACATCAACAATGTCTCAAAATTGCAAACATGTTTTACACACTTAGTTTCCTTACCTCAAGGATCCTTCACTTTGTAATAACCCCTACCAAGATATTTTGTTTGAAACTTGAAATATTGTTGTTTTTACCTTGCAGACATTTTTGTCAAACACTTTTTATGCAATGAAGTATTTTTGAATATAATTACCTTTGCTGTTTGGCTTGCTTAGATATTGTGTTGGATTGTATTTCGAGCATAAAATGTGCAGATTGAGAAATTTGTCAAGAGTAAAATTTACAATTGCAATATTCAAATAGAAATTTCTGATATTAATAAATTTATAATTTTCTGTTATAAACTGGTGCTATTCTTTCTTATTAGTTGAAGAAGTTTCATGAATATATATATTTAGAAAATTAAAGTTAATTGCACCTGACCTTATACAAAGAATTTTGAAGTTGACTGCAGTCCTGATTGCAATAGGAGTCCAACATTGCCTTTGTCTTTTGGCAAAATACTGCTGAATATTGTTGACTTTCAACTCATCCCAAAAAGGCAGGTTACCAATATTAGAGTCCTACATGCATTCGAACTCCTCCAATAACCCAACGTATATTTTTTTTTAGATGAAGCTGGTCCACTTTAAGCATTTAAATCAGGGTTACCCGGGGACGTGTCCTCCCTCCAAAATCCCCTGTTCCGGTTTCGGGGACGTCCCGGGTACTGGGGGACGGCTAGGGGACGGCAGGGGCCGTCCCCCTTTTTTGAAAAAACTCAGGAAACGTCCCGGGGACGGGGGGACGGCGTTGACCAAATAGGGATGGCTGACCAGTCCCGGGGACGGAAGGGGGACGGTTGAGCCGTCCCTCAACCGTCTCGGGGACGGCCAGCCGTCTCCTACGTTTTGAAAGCCAAAAACATAAATTTTAAAACATGAAATTTAAAAAGGTCGGCCCTGCCTACGTGGCATGTGTGGGGCGAAGTGTTTTATAGTTACAAGACTCGCCCAAACTTGGCGAGTACTTGCGAGTCCCGAGGCGAGTGACCCTGAACGAGTCCCAGAGACTTGGCTACCGAGTACTCACCGAGACTTGGCAGACTCGCTGAGTTTTGTGCCTCAGACTCGGCCATTTTAATTAAATTTTTTTAAAAAAATTGCAATCTTTAATTTACAAATTTTTTAATTAAATGGTGTGCGCCATGAAGGTTTGTGTGGTTTTGAAGGTCTTCATTTGGGCTTGGTGGCGGGGGCTCCGCCCCTCGACCCCGCCCTGTATCTGCCCCGGGACCCCGCGAGGGGCTACCGGGGGCGCTGCCCCCAGACCCCCGCAAGGGGCGCTGACCCCACAAGGGGCGTTGCCCCTAGACCCCCACGAGGGGCGCTACCCCCAGACCCCTACGAGGGGCACTACCCCTCGATCCTGTTGGGGTGTTTCCCCCAAAACCTCATTAAAACTATAGGTCTAAGCATGTTATAGGCAAATGATGAATCATGATCATTAAACCTACAAAATACATATCCCCTGTTGCAAATCTTTGCATCTTTTGCAGTCAAAGCCATAATCAAGGATTATCTTGTTCCATACATTAGACATACGATATTGTATTTTGATTTTCATAACAAACTTTAAAACTATATGGCAGCAATGTAGCCTTTGGGCATTTTGATATAAGTTTATAAATTATAACTTGGAGGTTGTTTTATGATTTGTGTAACTGTATGTTAATTTTGAATGCGTATTGACTATTGACTTTGAGTATTGGCATAATGTTGAACACAAATGTTATATGTTAATGTTCTATAATGTGTATCATGCATGCCTTATTCATGTTATCTATTAAATATTTAAAATTTCCCTATATTTTTAAAATTTTCCCTATATTTTTATATAGCCGTCCCCTGCCGTCCCTAATTTTGGCCTCAAAAATCGGAAACTTGGGGACTTGTCCCGCCGTCCCCTGCCGTCCCCGTCCCGGAAACTTGGGGTAACCTTGATTTAAATAGTTCCAAAAAGGCAGATCAATCCTTTTTTAGAGTCCTTATAGCAGTAAAATTCTTTCAAAAAGTGATTTTTGGCTTTACCTTTAATTATTATCAACACTCCAAGTGTTGGACAGCTGAAGCTATGCAGGCCTTATCACATTAGGAGACTCAAAAAGTGCAGTGACACCCTCTGTATTAACACATAGAAAAAAAAACATGGAATAAGTAAAGAATCCCGATCACCTTATGACTGCTGGTGCCCTCAATCCTTGCTAACCGCTGACTTCATTTGACTCCCACATCATCATCCAAACATTAAACTTTTCTTTTAATATGGAGCGGCTGATGTAAGAGCCCAAACTTTATGAAACTCTGCCCCTTTCAAAAGCTGCGGCACCTTTTTGTAATCCAACCTAAATACTCCTCAAGCTGGTGCAAGGATTATGGTAGTCCTATATTCACTAGGACCCCTTAGCTATTACACTTTTTAATCTCCCGACCTATCCTTTTTAGTAGCTATTAACCTTGAACAACCCATAATGGTACAACAGTCACAATCTTGGTATGGCTTCTTTAAATATTCATTCTTACGTCCTCTTAACTTATACAAGATGTCATCCAAGAAATTCAAACATAGGAATTGATTATCAAATGACCAACACACTATATAATCGATTTTTTACAAATTGAACTTACCTCCAAATCTGGAAATCCCTAGAAAGATAAATTGATTTGCTCCAAACCCTTATTTGCATACAAAGGCAACTTTTATGTGAAATTGCTCCAACGGAATTCGAGCATTTTTGTCCTCAAATCGCAAATCTTCAGCACATCGTCGATCCTTGGTTGGAATCAGACTGTCTTTCGGGTTTTCATCCGTCAGAAAAGCTGTTGGGGTTTTCATCTCTTCGGTGAGAAATCTGGCCATAAGCACAAATCTCCAAAATAGAAATAAGCAATATTTAGAATAATGCAAATGAGCTCACAAAACTCTTTTTTCTAAAAATATAATATAAAATCACTTTATAAATTAAATAAGCCTTATTACTTCAAAAAGTGTTTTATATTATTATTTAAACATTTTCAGCACCAAAAATCACTTTATCAGCATCCAACATTTAAAACTTTCAATTCTCATTCCAACGAGCTATTATACTAAGGTGCGCCCATTAAATTATTTTAATAAAATTAGCAACCTTAGTAAAAATAATTAAATTATAGATCATTAATAGATCTGAGTTGCGGAATTGTCAAAAAATATCGGAATCAAAATCTGATTGCACTGGAGTGATACTGATGATGAATAATGAGGCATTGGACCTGAAGATGTAAATAACTTTGGAAAGTGTCATCTGAGTCCTCTAGATCATCTAAGCTCACTGGTAACATCAAATAAGCCCTTTGAAAAGGTTGACACACACCAAGAAGGTCAGAGCTAACTACAATGCAAGAGAACCCAAAATGGGGACATTACACACTTATTGTCAATTGCATATGAGTATTGTGCTATGTTTCCATAAGCTATTTATAACAACAAAAAAAAAGGAGACCCTCCGTGCACAATTATAAAAGAATTTCTGTAGGTGATGCTGTCCAGTTTTTGTAATGTCCCAACTAGGATTTTTTGTATATTTTCTGATTTTTGATGCAAAACACAAACTGAATTAGTAAAACAAAATGAAACTACTTGTTATCAAAATCCTCTATGGCTGGAAAACAACTTCAACCTCACCCAAATTAGCAAAATACAACTTATAGATGATAATAGCCCCAATGAAAGTGCTACTTATGATCTGATATGAAATGTACAGCCAACTCAACACCCTTTGAGTTACTATTACACTCAGATCTGAGTAGTCAATACTCACAAACTTCAAATACAAGTGCTAATATGATTGACAATGAATGAATTAATCCTAAAACACCAACAAACATCCAAGAATGGATCCTAGGTTATTAAACTTGAATGGATCTGAATTAAACACCAATTAATCACCTTCAAAATGCCGTTATCAGATTTGTAAAATGCTGGAGCAACTTACAGTGATTGATATGCACAATTTTCAGCCTTGCAATAATTGAATTTGAATGGAAATGATGGATGACAGCTATAGGAGCCTTGTGTGGTGAATATTAGGTAAGTTTGGTGATTGGATCTAACTGTAGAAGCACTTTAGCAGCAACAATGACAAGGCCATTGACCTAGGGAGGTCATGTGACAGCTGGGAATAGTCAATTAGAGGTTGTGCAGCAGTCCCAGGCCTTCCAAAATGCTGATAACAGTCAATAGAATGTTTGCAAAAGCAAAAGATGTTGATGCCACTTGCCCATGGAGGTGTTTTTAACCTCCAATGCTGGTACACCCAAATATGGCTAGGAAATTGATAAAAAACAGCAATAGTTGGGGGTAGATCTGCCCTCCCAAACAATGACCTTGCCAAGGAAAGTGGCTGGAAATGTTGTTGTGACAATAAATGATGACAAACCCTCTTTGTTAACCCTCCAAAGTGATAGCGCTGCTATAGGTCTGCAAAATGTGAAACATATGATGATGAATTCACCTCCTCAATGCTGGTATACTCAAGTCAATGGTTGTATCTGCTAGTTACTGAACTAATGATGAATTATTCCCCAAAAATGTTGATTTCACTGTAGTGACACTATAGCAGCAACAAAATATGTACAAAATCTTCAAACCAGTAATAGAAAAATGATGGCAACTTCACCCAAGGAGTGGCTGTCCAAGATCTAGTGAAAATGGATGGTGGACACATTCCAAAGTTTTGCAATTTGTAATGAAATCCTTCAAACCATGATCCTAAAAACTGTAATTGCTCCAAATTAGCACACATGCAACTCTTGGATGGAATTACCAATGTTGGAGATGAGGGTTTTCATACCCATAGCCAATAGTGAAAATCTTAGAGGGTTTTCGTTCTCCAATATCCTCAAATCAACCAAGGGTTTTCATCCTCAGAAGCAAACTTGAACAAAAATCTTAAATTGTAAAAATTGTATGGCAAAATGATGATAAAAAATGTGATGCCAAATGAATCCAAGTGCTCTCCTTTTGTAGCACTCCAATTGGGTTCATGGGTCCCAATGTTTTAAGTATTAATAAATTCTTTTTATTTTTTTTACTTAAGGATTTAAAAATACTTTTTCTTTTATTAGTGTTGAAAACACTTTTTTATTTTAATAATAATATTATTTAAGTTGTCCCTTAATTTAAAAATTACTGGGCACGATTTAAAATGATATTAAAAATTATTTCCCTTTCTTTGCCCTTTAGCCTATGGGAAATAGTGATAGGCTAGAGGTTTCTCCATGGCTCTGTTTCCAAAAAGGGTACATGACAGTGTGAGAAGAGGAAGCTAGTCTTTCTTTTTCCTTAGCTTCTTATATTCCCCAACAATCAACATTCTCCACAACAGCAATAATGAATGTACCTCCACATTTGTAGCTTAAAATGACAAATAGTAGTTGAAACCAAAAATAGTGCTTTCTTTTCAGTGTTATGTTTTCCAACTTTTTGTGCGTAGTGTAACAAGCTGTTTTTCTTTGAAAACTAGTTCTTTTATCTTAGACAAATTAATTTCCATGATTTTCTCTCATTTTTCTAGGCATGACCATCTTCAAAATTGTTGTAAGCACTAAGCGGCATAAGCTTGGTCTATTTTGGATGTTCTTAGTTACTACCAACTCTAAGGATCAGGTTTCAATCAATCAAGCTACACGAGGTTAGTCCTCTGTGATGAGCCTTGCTAGCTCACTGCTCAAACCCCTGTCTTTTTTTTTAAGTCTATTTGTGTTTTTTAGTTTTTTAGAGAAATTTTGTAGACAGAAGAGAAGGGGCGCATCATATAAAAGCTCACAAAATGAAAACTTGAGCAAATTTAATCAAACTGGAATTGTAGAAGGTGTTTATTATCATCAACAATGGATTTAAAACATACAAACATACCCGAAAGCCTCCAGATTTTTTAAATAAGAAATCCGACCAGCATGGTGAAGAACTGACAAAAACTGGAGTAGAGAGTTACAGACTTCAAAGTTTATTCTGAAACTGAAGCCAGAGAGTAACATAGGTAGGGCGCCCAAGTTCATGAAGAGAGATCCTCCAAAAGAAGACGTTTCTCCAAAAAGCCAAAATAAACTTCCTTGCAAGTGCCACGCCCTTTCAAACAAAAAGCACCAAAAACCATCTCTGAAGGTGTGCCCAAACAGCCATGAAGTCTGCCATGGTGAAGGAAGAACAGCAACTAATAAACCCTCTGTTTTTGATGAAGAACACTACAAAAATCTGTTGAAGCACTGCAGAACTTCTGAAATGAAGCTCTCTCAATCTGCACTAATTCAGCTGATCTTTCACAACTTCACAAGTGCTCACACTGAAGAGATTTCGTTCTCCAATGGTGGATTTGCTGCAAACCTGGTCACAGGCTGAAAGCAAGGGAAAAAACCTCCAAGGCAAAGTTGAAATATTCAAAAAGATGAGTTTCTCATTGCCCAAATCCCTTATAAAGCAAAAGAGGAGAAACCCTAAGAAGGCCGTACATTTTAGGGCTTTAGCTCATTTAAATTTATGAAACTAAACTTAAATCACTTTCTATAGTTTCCCTTTTGATTTTTGGCGCCTCCTTTAAGTGAATAAAGATATAACATTAAAATATTCACTTTAGACTTAATTTAAGTGAAATAAGAATTATAAAGTCAATTTGACTTTATAAAAAGACTTTAAGTTAAAAATTAACTTAAATCACTTAAGTAAGCCTATCTCCCTCAATTCTCAACAGAATTCAATGCCGTCAGAAGCAAAGAAACTCCTGTACTGCCAAGGCCTGCAATGAGCCTATCCACGATCTCAGAAAATGAAATCGACCGAACTCTCCAGAAGGTACCACTGACCCTCTAACCAATCCAGTTAGCCCACAAGGGTCCAAGAAATAGGCTAACACTCTGCAAACAAGATCACGCTAAAAAGGGGGACATTACAATCCGCCCTTCCTGAAATTGCTTGACCGCAAGCAATCTCAACAACAAAGGATCAACCACTCCACCAGGATCCCAAGGATAGTGCTGTGAAATGTCCCTACTATCATCAACTGTCTTTCGCTGCTCAACACTGATCTCAACTTCACCATGCCAAAAGTGGTGAAGCCAATGCATGGGACTCATCCAAAACGCAGTACCAATCCTGTTGCCACCTGGATCCCAATATAAACGGTACTCACATCCATCCATCATAATAAAGTAAGAATATCGGGAAGCCTCCGCAACACATCTCTGTCTATAGCTGGAACCTATGATGTCACCATAACCTGTCAACCCATGAAACCAACCATCTAGCCATGAAGCTCCTAAATCCCAACTCTGCAAATCATGCCAACTCCAAGTAGGACAACCATCGATCAATGAAGAGTCTAAGAAGATTAAATCACCAAGCAACAAGTAGATAGCTGCCAGATCGTGAGGGTCAAATGTAGAACTATCTGCACCTCTCATCATGTACTCCTCCGAAAACTCCTCTGCCAGCTTAATTTGAAATCCCAATACACTGGAAGGATCCCAAACGCAACGATCAATGCTCATGTCCAGAGTGCGAGCGATATCTAACTCGAAGAGAGGATCATCATACTGAATAACATCTACTCTAGGAAGAGAAACTGGATCGCCATTGTCATCCCATATGCAACTCCTAGATGAATGAGTCTCCTGTAACTCCCAAATCTGATCAGCTGGATCATCATACTGTAGCCTGTCAATCTCAACACCATCAGATACAGAAAAGAGAAACTCACAAGGAAGCAAGTCAAACTGCTGACAAAACGTGCTCCCTAAGACTGCATGAGATAGGCTATCATCCCACATGTCTAACACGTGCATACTAGAATTGTGCATCTGAAACAGATCATGTACATGATGACTGAGAAAGAAACTATGTAGACTCCTGACCATGTACACACTGGGAATCTCCTCAACGAGCTCTGTCTGAAATCCCGATGCACTGACGGAATCTCTGATACTATGATCAAAGCTCACCCTTAAACCAGGGTCAAGAGTAGAATCAACATCTACCTCAAAGAGCGGATTATCACAAGAAGATGTAGCATCCGCCTCATTTTCTGATTCTTCTCCATCAGTATCATAGATTGGAGCTTGCTGATCATAAAACTCATAACTGTACTGAGGAGAGGAAAATCCCTCTTGAATCACTTTCTGTTCTCCATCCAAATCTGCACTATAGCATGAAGTTGAATCTGCATCACTCACCTCATAATCAGCAACATCATGTGTGTTGTCATCAACATTTAAGGTATTGTTGCTATGTACCTCATAGGATGTCTCAAAAGAAGTTGTAGAAGCCATATCTTCATACATTTCTGTTGATGATGCATTACAAGAAAACTTATCTTCATGTGGCTGCTCCAATACAATTGGTTTGTCTTCAAACATCACTTGCTCTTCTTCAACCTTGAAATCTTCCTGAAGAATCTTGTGCCCAACTTCTTCCTCAAAGCTGGTCTGATTTTTGTTCTCCATAGGATCAACTGAATGCTGGTCACTAACTGCTGAAAATTCATTGTGAAGATTTTTGGATACTTCACTTGTAGAGACCTCATGTATCTCATTTTTATTTTGTGATGTAGACCCGAAGATGGATGCCATAAACCTTGCTGTTTTATCTAAGGTTGCAGGATCTAAAATCAATTCCTTTATCCCTTTCTGATTTTCATCCAACTTTTTCAAACTTTGTTTCAGCTTCTCCATATTCTTGTTCCACTGCCTCTGAGTAATTGAAGTAGCCATGATCAATGCCCAACAGGATGGCAGGAAACCGCTCTGATACCACTGTGATGAGCCTTGCTAGCTCACTGCTCAAACCCCTGTCTTTTTTTTAAGTCTATTTGTGTTTTTTAGTTTTTTAGAGAAATTTTGTAGACAGAAGAGAAGGGGCGCATCATATAAAAGCTCACAAAATGAAAACTTGAGCAAATTTAATCAAACTGGAATTGTAGAAGGTGTTTATTATCATCAACAATGGATTTAAAACATACAAACATACCCGAAAGCCTCCAGATTTTTTAAATAAGAAATCCGACCAGCATGGTGAAGAACTGACAAAAACTGGAGTAGAGAGTTACAGACTTCAAAGTTTATTCTGAAACTGAAGCCAGAGAGTAACATAGGTAGGGCGCCCAAGTTCATGAAGAGAGATCCTCCAAAAGAAGACGTTTCTCCAAAAAGCCAAAATAAACTTCCTTGCAAGTGCCACGCCCTTTCAAACAAAAAGCACCAAAAACCATCTCTGAAGGTGTGCCCAAACAGCCATGAAGTCTGCCATGGTGAAGGAAGAACAGCAACTAATAAACCCTCTGTTTTTGATGAAGAACACTACAAAAATCTGTTGAAGCACTGCAGAACTTCTGAAATGAAGCTCTCTCAATCTGCACTAATTCAGCTGATCTTTCACAACTTCACAAGTGCTCACACTGAAGAGATTTCGTTCTCCAATGGTGGATTTGCTGCAAACCTGGTCACAGGCTGAAAGCAAGGGAAAAAACCTCCAAGGCAAAGTTGAAATATTCAAAAAGATGAGTTTCTCATTGCCCAAATCCCTTATAAAGCAAAAGAGGAGAAACCCTAAGAAGGCCGTACATTTTAGGGCTTTAGCTCATTTAAATTTATGAAACTAAACTTAAATCACTTTCTATAGTTTCCCTTTTGATTTTTGGCGCCTCCTTTAAGTGAATAAAGATATAACATTAAAATATTCACTTTAGACTTAATTTAAGTGAAATAAGAATTATAAAGTCAATTTGACTTTATAAAAAGACTTTAAGTTAAAAATTAACTTAAATCACTTAAGTAAGCCTATCTCCCTCAATTCTCAACAGAATTCAATGCCGTCAGAAGCAAAGAAACTCCTGTACTGCCAAGGCCTGCAATGAGCCTATCCACGATCTCAGAAAATGAAATCGACCGAACTCTCCAGAAGGTACCACTGACCCTCTAACCAATCCAGTTAGCCCACAAGGGTCCAAGAAATAGGCTAACACTCTGCAAACAAGATCACGCTGAAAAGGGGGACATTACAGAACTGACAAAAACTGGAGTAGAGAGTTACAGACTTCAAAGTTTATTCTGAAACTGAAGCCAGAGAGTAACATAGGTAGGGCGCCCAAGTTCATGAAGAGAGATCCTCCAAAAGAAGACGTTTCTCCAAAAAGCCAAAATAAACTTCCTTGCAAGTGCCACGCCCTTTCAAACAAAAAGCACCAAAAACCATCTCTGAAGGTGTGCCCAAACAGCCATGAAGTCTGCCATGGTGAAGGAAGAACAGCAACTAATAAACCCTCTGTTTTTGATGAAGAACACTACAAAAATCTGTTGAAGCACTGCAGAACTTCTGAAATGAAGCTCTCTCAATCTGCACTAATTCAGCTGATCTTTCACAACTTCACAAGTGCTCACACTGAAGAGATTTCGTTCTCCAATGGTGGATTTGCTGCAAACCTGGTCACAGGCTGAAAGCAAGGGAAAAAACCTCCAAGGCAAAGTTGAAATATTCAAAAAGATGAGTTTCTCATTGCCCAAATCCCTTATAAAGCAAAAGAGGAGAAACCCTAAGAAGGCCGTACATTTTAGGGCTTTAGCTCATTTAAATTTATGAAACTAAACTTAAATCACTTTCTATAGTTTCCCTTTTGATTTTTGGCGCCTCCTTTAAGTGAATAAAGATATAACATTAAAATATTCACTTTAGACTTAATTTAAGTGAAATAAGAATTATAAAGTCAATTTGACTTTATAAAAAGACTTTAAGTTAAAAATTAACTTAAATCACTTAAGTAAGCCTATCTCCCTCAATTCTCAACAGAATTCAATGCCGTCAGAAGCAAAGAAACTCCTGTACTGCCAAGGCCTGCAATGAGCCTATCCACGATCTCAGAAAATGAAATCGACCGAACTCTCCAGAAGGTACCACTGACCCTCTAACCAATCCAGTTAGCCCACAAGGGTCCAAGAAATAGGCTAACACTCTGCAAACAAGATCACGCTGAAAAGGGGGACATTACATCCTCTTTATTGATTGGAAGCTTCTTGATGATCACAGTTGCAAATAGATTCCAATTTTTATGAGGTCTAGCCGGCAAATGAGAGGTTGAAGTGAGAGAAGAAGATTCTTCAATAAGTGAAATGTGTTTTGTTTAGTGACAAAGGCAGGGTAAATCAGCTCCTGGAATGTTTAACTGACAAAATGTAATGTCCCCTCTCAAAATATAATGGTAAATGTATTATTTAATTTAATGCTAAAGTTCTTAAGTTAAATTCATTATTTAACTAGCGTTAATTTAAATATTGCAAAAAAGGAGTTAATGTTGATGTTATAGCTACGGGCCTCATTCTTCCAGCGATTTAATTAATAAGCAAATAAATTAAATATAGCCATGGCTATTTATTTATTTGGAGTTGATTTTTTGAAGAGACACTTCCATTCAAATTTGTAATTTATATTTTATTAATGATGGCCGACCTCATCTAAATAATCGCCACCTTTTGTGGAAGACGCATCCACTCATTTGAGGCCAACCTTTCATTCATGAAGAGAGGTCTTGGTTGATTATCACCATATCGAATTGTATTTAAGGGAGGCGCTGTTCACTTCTATGATCATCCAATTTATTATTCAAGTCAAGTGCGCACAAGTCTGGAAGAGTTCGATATCACAGCAGTTCAGTGTATTATTCTTCAAGGAGTTCGATCTTATTCATTTGATATTGCACCAAGTGTGGTGCTACTAGATTGGCCTTGTGATTGGCCTCATTGTAAAAGTGAATTGCTGTTCATTATTCAATATATAAGTGATATATTGTTGCTGGGTTTTTTCTCCCTCAAGAAGGAGGGTTTTCCCAGGGTATATGCTGTGTTCTTTTGTTTGAAATTGCTCTATTTCTGCTTATTTAAATTCTGCTCCTAAAATTAACAGTTATAAGGTGAGTTGCATTAAAAGGTAAATAAAATAATATTTGTGGAGAACTTTAATTGGAATGAATTTTAAATCAAAAGAATAGAAAAAGAGGAATTTCAAGAAAAGGATGGGCAGTTACATCTGGAAAAGAGGCAAAAGCAAAATCTGGAGGCTTTTTAGGCAGTCTGGAATTTTCACTGGAGAAGAGTTTTTTGAAGTTTCAACATAAAACTTTTGGGGGACGAAAACCTCCATTAAGAATAACACCTTTGAGGCTGGAAGATGTTTCCTGGGTGTTGATTTAAGTCTTTTGAAGATTTGCAGTTCTTCCTGGCTGGGTTGTTCATATCCAGAAATTACCAGATTTACTCGTCAATTCTCAAATGTTGATTGAAGGCCAACTTGCTTATGGGTATGACTCTTTTTATTTTCCCTGGACTAGGCAGTTGATTTCAAGTATTTAAATCATTATCAGAAGTTTCATTGAATTTAATATTTGGAGCCATACATCAGCAGCCTGTACATTTTATACTCCTAAGGAAAAATTAAATAAGAGTATTGTGGGTCCCTGACAATAGTTATTATATTATAATCTTGGTGGGTGTGCAAAGTTTAAAGATTGTTATTAATGTTGGAAGTATAAAAATATTGGAGTTTTCTATATCATTATCCGTAACATGGTGAGCTATAGGCCGTACGCCATTTGTGCTTGTATCTGTTGAATGGGAGTAAAGATGCTTTTGGGTATTTGGGCGTAGCATTCTAATGACCTAGTGATGATTTCTGTTCATTAAAAACTAAACTTGCTGTGGTTTATTTAATTCTCGTTGAAGCCATACATCTCTGACTGGCCGTACCATATTTCCTGGCTGTATACCATGAACTGTTGGTAAGTGTGGATAGGAGCTGAGAATGGTTTTGGCCCTTTGGGTAATGGTTCATACTCAGTTATTTAGTCATGCAACCATGCCTGTACCTTAAAAACTAAGATTACTGGCAAGTTTTGTTTAATTATTCTGGCCGTACTCTAGCAGACAGCTGTACCCCTATATCATGTTCAGAAAAGCAATTCATGAATATTGGACTGAATGCACTATTGGTTTATGATTCCTTCGATTGGGTGATATGTTGCTAAGTTTTCAACTCCTGGGAGTGCAGATTTCTCAATACTGAGAGTGCAGACTAAACTAGTTGACCGTACAGTTGCAGTTAGTAATAGTCTTTCCTAATTAGTGCTGTACTATGTCTGGACTGCCATAATACTGAGACTGAAGTCTTTAAGGGAATTGCCAACTATAGAAAGGGGTTTTGAAGTTAGTGCCAGTCAGAATAGGAGTCTATTGATGGTATACACTGTTCAGGAAATTCGAGAGTAGCAGTTCATGGAAAAAACACATGGAAAAAACTGAAACACTATCACCTGTAGCAGATGGACTATACCTTGGAGGCAGCTTTGAAGTTTTCTGAGCATGCCCTATTACTATTGCCTCTAAAAAGACCAGGAAAGACTTATATGATTTCAGTTAAAAATTCAGATGTTAGCTGAAGCCATGCCACAACTGTCACAAAGGGATATTTGAATTGCAGATGCATATTTAAGGCCAGGAACTTATAATAATTTTATTGTTGTGATCTGAATATCTTTTTAGCAATAACCAGGAATTTATCAAGTATTTTTTTCAAGGAAACATGGGGACACGTACCCTACCCTTTTGCCCCCCGTACCTGTACCGGGGACGTGTCGGGGACGGGGGATGCCTTGGGGACGTTTTTCAGGCGTCCCCAAAAAGTTAACTAATTTTTAAAATGTCCCCGATTGGCTGGGACGTCTTAGGGATGGCAAGGGGACGACCTGCCGCCCCCTTTTTTCCAGCAAGTTTTTACAAGGAAAAAAACTCTGAAATTAAAAATGCTTAATTTTTTATTGTTTCTAAGTGGACCCCACACCCTCCCAAGCATAAAATGAAACATAAAACCAGTGTTCCACGGGGTTTCGGGGACGGGGATGGGGGGACAAGGGGGACGCGTTTCGGGGACGCGGGGACAAGGGGTCTAAGTTTGGGGGCGGTGGGGGGACGGCGGCGGGGGGGCGGCAGGGTGCAGAAATACATATAGTACTTGAAAAAATAGTTATAAAAAGATGTATAAGTATAAGAATTATACATCTTGGAGACAACTAGGAGTCCCCTAGACGTCTTGAGGACACCCCAGCATCCTCGAAGTCCTAGTGGCGTCTTGGAGACAGCGACACTGGTGGTGGGATGGTGGTGGTCTGGTAGGGGGACGTCCCCCCAAGTCCCCAAGTCTCTAAGACGTCCCCCTCTAGGAAACACGAGTTTTTTTTGGGGGGACGCGTCCCCGTGGAACATTGCATAAAACTTGCTTTCAAAGCCATTTGAGTTAATTTTTAAATTCCAAAAAAAAATTGAAGCTAAGAGGCAAGTGAGCAAGAGAAAAAATGGCAGTGACTCAGACTCTGAGTCTGATTTTGATGCAATGTTGGAAAATGTCAAGTAGAGGCAGCCTTCATACTTTCTATTACTATGGTTTGGACATTTGTGACTTTGTTGTTTTGACATATGTAGTGCAAACTTGTAGCCTTTGGGCATTTTATTTTTAAAATTTTATATCATATGCACATTAATTGTTTGACATGAATTATGGAAGCAATTAAGTAGTTATAGTATTAATTTGTTCGACTCTATAATGTATATGTCAATATGATTGGTGATTACATTTGCACCTTTATCAATGTTCATTGTTATGAACTTATGATTATCATTACTCATATGAATATCTGAAATTTCCCTATATTTTAATTATATATATATATATATAGCCGTCCCCCCATCCCCAAAAAATCCCCTAAAAAAATGCCGTCCTCGAAACACGTCCCACTGTTCCGCTGTCCCCCTGTACCGGAAACTTGGTGGAACATAGATTTTTTTAGTTGTATTACTCTGTATTGTGAGCTTCCACACCGCCATAATAAAATTACGAACTGAAAGTCATTACAAGGTTCAATTCTGAATCTGTGCATAAACTCATCAAATGTTTGGAATTAGCAAGGGGTGAAGTGTTATTTATGTAAATCTGGAAGGAAAAGAAACTGGGAGTGAAAAGTTTTGAGAATAGGGTAGACCATTTCTCAAAAGGACATGCAAAGCACACCTAGAAGAGTGTATAATTGACATCCAAGTGCTGAGAGAAGCAGGGGTGCACACTTCTGTGGATTTGCCACCTGTTAAGTGCCCTAGATAGTCCTGGAGCACACCTGGATGTTTACTTACATTGTTTAAGTGGCACAAACCACCGAGGAGTGTACCACGGTAAGGTTTTACCATTTTTTAAGTAGTTGAAGTGAAGGAGAAGCATTCCTGAAGCATATTGGACAAACTTTAGTGGCAGGGACCCCTGGGAAACTTGCCTATGTGTTGTGAATCCATTGTTTAAGTGACAAAAAGGTTAAAGAGGCACAGTTAGTGGAGAAATCCAATAGTGAAGTGGCAGCAATAATTGAAATTGGTGCCTGGGAGGAAGGAAGCGTTGGTTTAGTGACATGGAACTCAGAAAAAGGTGCCTAAAAGAACCATTTAAGTGGCTAATGTGTTAGATTTCCCTTTCTGTAACAGTCTCATTGAAGAGATTAGTGGCATAAATAACCCTAGGGTGCACCTACAAGTGGATGGGAACCTTTTCAAGTGACAAAACAGAACCAAAAGTGTGCCTGAGACAGAAAAGTGTGTTGTTAGTGGCAAAGCATGCATGCAATACAAAAGTGCCTAAAAAAGGTGTTTAAGAGGCAACATGGGGTGTAGGGTGCGCCTATGTGATGAACTGTATGATAAGTGGCAAGCATGCCATTGATGAGCATGTGAGGGTCGTTCAAGTGGCATATGTAGCTGAAAATGGTGCCTGATAGGTCATGAACAGCAATTTGGGTGACAAAAAGCCACAAAGTAGGTGCCTGTTAGCAAAGAATAAAGGTTTAAAGGACAAACATGACAATGGGCACCTAGGTAGGGTTTTAGCCTCTCAAGATTGTAAAAGACAGTGTTTCAGTCACCTGTGGTCCTGTAACAACGGCAGCCTATATAGTGGTCTATATCCCTGTTTTCATGCTAATACCAGCAGATTGACAGTCAAAACAGCCAAAAAGAAGGGCATGATCAGTACAGATTTTATGATATTTGGGAAGTTCCTGAGACTAGGATTCTGCTTTTGTGAAGAGTCAAGACCATTTTCCAGCTGTGTAGGGTTTCTGATTTTTGGATACAGAATTGATTTAAAACCCTAGGGTTTGCTGTTCCTGAGTTTCTTTTTATCACCGAGGGTTGGTTTTTTGTATGTGAGGTTGGAGATGAAATCCTGGGTTTGGTCTCTGTTTCCAAACTTATGTTGCAGCCATGCTTATGACTAATTATTATTCTAGTTTCCACTTTCTGTGCCGGCCATATAAAGTTCCAAGATGGAAACCAGCAGTTAGGGTTTCCAGATTATCATAGTGGCAGTTTTGTTTTGTGAGGAATTTTCTGTCATTGGCGATGGGACATAGGGTTTTGAATTGTAAATTTTCCTTTGTTCCATGGAGGACATCAGATTTGAGTCATAAAATCAGTTTTATGAAGTTGCAAACAGATTGATGGTGATGAGGTTTTCAAGTTCTTCAGATTATCTGACATGTTTTCAGAGCAAGAAGCCATAATGGAATGTAAGTGGGAAAATTGGGTGTAGGGTGCATCTATGTGATGAAGTGTATGATTTAAGTGGCAAGCATGCCACTAAAGCTTGCATGAGGGCCATTCAAGTGGCATATATAGCTTAAAAAAGTGCTTGCTCAGTCATGAACAGCAGTTTGAGTGACACAAAGCCACAAAGTAGGCGCTTGGAAGTAAAGAGCAAAGGTTTAAAGGACAAACATGATAGCAAGAGGAACCTAGGTAGGGTTTCAGCCTCTCTGAATTGTAAAAGCCAGTGTTTCAGTTGCCAGTGCCAATGGCAGCCTTTATAACACTCTATATCCCTGTTTTCTTGCTAATACCAGTAGATTGACAGTCAAAAGAGCCAAAAAGAAGGGCATGATAGGTACAGATTTTATTTTATTTGGGAAGTTACAGATACTAGAGATTTTCTGATGTGAAGACCATTTTCCAGCTGTTTAGGGTTTCTGGTTTTTGGATAGAGATTTGTTGATTTAAAACCCTAGGATTTGTTATTCCTGAGTTTCTTTTCAGTTGCTGAGGGTTGGTTTATGTGAAGTTGGAGGTGAAATCTCAGCATTTGGTCTCCGTTTCCAAACTTTTGTGTTGCAGCCATACTCATGACTAATTCTTATGCTAGTCTCCACCTTTTGTGATGGTTACATAAAGTTCAAAGATAGGAAGCAGCAGTTAGGGTTTCCAGAATATCATGGTG
This sequence comes from Sequoia sempervirens, assembly GCA_007258455.2. NCBI lineage: Eukaryota > Viridiplantae > Streptophyta > Pinopsida > Cupressales > Cupressaceae > Sequoia > Sequoia sempervirens. Next base: position 35,070 of record VDFB02278445.1, read on the forward strand.
GCAGTTTTGTTTCATGAGGGATTTTCTATCATTGGCAATGGGACTTAGGGTTTTGAATCCTAAGTTTTCTTTCTTTCCATGGAGGACATCAGATTTGAGTTATAAAGTTGGCTTGATGGAGTGTTAGCAGATTGACGGTGATGATGGTTTTGAGTTCTTCAGTGGATCCAACATGTTTTTAGAGTGAGGGGCCATAATGGAATCTCAGTGGGCATCCGTGTATCAATTTGCTAGTTTGAAGAATGGCTATTTATAGCAGTTGCTGTGCTGTTTCTAAAGAATCTATTTTCAGATTATGGGTCAACGCCTTTTTAGTTTAGTTTAGTTAGAAGCTTAGACATTATTTTATTATTTCTTTATGAGTAGTATTGGTTTAATGTTTCTTTCTCACTTGCTTTCTTAGGAGGTTTAAGCACTTCACTTTGAAGTAGTGATTTTTTGGATAAAATATTGCTTATTACAAATCCCCAAAATTAGGCATCTTGCAACCTAGAAATAAGTGCTTTGAGCTCAAAAACTCTTATGATATTTGATGCTATGATACTGCTGCTGAAATTTTTATCCGCTTGTTATTCTCATGTTCATGTTATTGTGTATAATTTAATGGATTGAATTGAAAGTAGATCATATTGAGTCAAGCTTTGTATTGACGACATTAGTCTACCTAGGTTTTAACTTTGTGTGTAAATTAGCTATTCAGTTCTTGAAATTGCATGCTATTGATTTGAGTTTTTCCTTGAAATTGTGTTTGCATCTAATTACTGGTCTTTGTTTTAGCTAGTAGGAAGTTGCCTTGTTTGTATTTAGATTAGTTGCTTTTGTGCATATATATGTGCAAATCTAGTTTATGAGACGAGAGCTGTTACCGGGCTTGTGCTCATACCTGAGGCAAAAAGATAGGCAGAATACTGAATAGTTAATTATTTGATTTATTCAAAGCCCCCTAAGAAAAATCATGTATAGTGTTTATAACTACATATTTTGTCCATATCTTAGTGTTTAGGGAAGTTTAAGATCCTAGAGAGCTTCTGCTCGAAAATTGAAGAGAGATTTTACCTCACACACTATTTTGGTTTGAGTTGTCTCGAAAGAGACAAATTAAAACTCTAAGACAACTCTACTATCTGTGTGTTCTATCTCTACTAATTGTATATTACTTTGTCATTCTATCAGTTATATTCCTTTTTGTTTTTACTTTTATTATGTTGGAGTTTCCTTTTAATCCTGCCACTACTCCCTTCCCTGGCCTCCTATCCCAGCCCCCAGTACTATTATTGCAGTGAAGTATTTGTCCATACCATTTATTTATGCAAACAGCAAGGGTGTTTATATTGTTTGTTGATAAGATTTACAAACAGATTTGTAAATTCATTTGTTAAAGGAGCAAAATATTCTTTACAGTCCTGCCCATAGATTCTAGGCATTTGAACTTAACTCAAATATCATCAGTATGATATGTTACATAAATATGCCATATATGCAATTAGACAAGACATGAAAATGATGGAAGAGAATCTTTATCATGTATCTTGCCTGAGATCCAACGCTTTCCTTCTTGGGTTGGCTCAGTTTGGTTATAAATTGATGTTTCCTATCCAGAATGGCCATGCTTGACCATCCTATCTCGCTTCTAAAAATAGTAGGAAACAGGGAGTCAAAAACATTAGAAAAAATTGATAAGAATAAAGTGTTTTCATTCTGATATATAGATAAGAAGGAAATACCATGGATCTTCTACTAATGAGGGTCTTTAAATACCCCAAGAAGTCTCTGTTCTGAACAAGAATTATCCATTTCTCAGACAATTTCTATCCTGCATAAGGTGGTCTTAAGGATAACTGCCATTCTTCAACTTCTTGAACTGATTAGAAGTGTGAAAATAGAAGGAAACTCTTTGAAATCATACTCAGTAGTGGTCATGATCGACTATCCATTCAACATTCTATGATATTTACTAGTGTTAAGATTTACAAAAAGTAGTATAATGATTTGTCGATGAGCTCTAGCAAAATTTTTGACTCTCTATGTTGGTTGCACATGTTTGACCTTGAAACATCAATGGATATATATATATATATATATATTTATCCATTGATGTTTCAAGGTCATGCATCTTATATTACTCCATTGGACAAATGGTTTACGTCAGATGAGAAATAGGATTAGAATGAAAATCTATCCATACATAGGTAATGAGAGAAAGTACCTAGGCCAGTGCCCTAGTAAGCAAAGATAGAACATCCTTCCAGAACCACTCACTTAAGCTAAGCTTGTACAATCACAGCCAAATCTTGTCTAAAAATCACAACTTCCCCAAACTAAATGGGGTGTTATGTTCCTGAAGATCGCTCTTGTATGTTGCCCTTAGATGGAAACTGATTGCTGCCAACCAAACTGTAGGCAAATAATTTGATTTCAAGAGTGAAGACCTTTGATATGGGTTTTATATTTTAGAATTCTGGTTGATAAATGCCTATAATAGTTTGTCTTTGCATGGCAAGGAATACTGAAATGTCATGTTTCTAGACTGTTCATGATTTTGCCAAACAAATGTTTCTAATAGATGGTGATATGCTTTTTATGCAGCTGTGCATAATATTGACCTTGCAAGTTTCCTTCGTTGGTATGTCATGGTGGAGCTACAAGATCCTATATGTGCAAAACGGTTCCTCTCTACTTGTGAAATTTTGGAAGATCATATTTCAAAGGTATACTATTCTTTCACAATTAAATAGTTTATGGTTATACAAATTTAATGAAGAACATTAAATAAACTTTTCATATTAAATACTTTCATGTGCAGATGGCTTTATTTTTATTTCCTTGGAGAGTTTCTTTTGCCTATTCACATAATTCAGTTTAATGCCAAATCCTTACCGTAGTAAAAATTAAATTGTATTACGTGAATGTGTGTCTAAAGAACTGTACATAACTCATGCAATAATTCTTAACCATGAGGCTAAGGATTAGAGTCAGTTACAAAATCTTTACTGTGATCACCTGCTATAAATCCTTTTTGTAGAATGACGTGTCAATTAATTCCTTAGGAGAATTTTTCTATTTTTGCAGAATGAGTTGTTATCCTGATCTTTCTTTGTGTTTACTGCATATGCAACTTCATTGCATTTATAATTTTATTGTAGACACTTTTAGGAATGGATTTTCTGAGTTCGTATTCGTTGCAGATTAAGTCTATGTTAGTCCTTTGAGCAAAAAGATTATATGTGAGTAATGTCAAGTCATTTGTTTTTGGGTAAAAGATCTCATGCAATTATCTGAAATCTTACAAGCTTTTATACATTATCTGTGGAAACAAAGAGGGTACTTGATGGTTAGAAGAAGAGCAATCACTCACCTTTCGTTGGCTGATGTTTCATGCTTTGTCATTTTCAAGTAGTTCTATAGTATGAGTGTTGACACTGTCTGTAATTTGTGGTATCTCATATGACAAATCAAGCTTTATGGAATTGGTGCTGACACTGTTGGCACTTGATTTGATGTACGATTGTGATACCGTAGGAAAATTAAGTTCCCAAATTCTCCTAGATTAGTCACCCTTCATTGAAAAGCAATGGTCCCCATCGCAGTAAGTTTGAAGAGAAATTGTAGAAAAAGTTGCACAATATGAGCTTTGGTGTAACGTTTCTCTTGATGATGCATGTGAACAAGTTTGATGACCTGGTAGACTGGACTTGCCTGATTTTGCATATGTTTGACCCTGTGTCAATGATTTGATCTGTTTTTGTTAGCATGCTGCAATTAGGACTGATTTTGGCCGGGTTGAGCTCTTCTGCTACAGCTAGTGCATCTTTTAAAGGAGGAAAGTAATGCACAAAATTTTGGTATTCAAAACTGGGTGAAGATACAGACATATTGGAAGATTAATCTCAAAGGCATTATCCCCAACCTTCTTAATGATGTATAAACCATACTGAAGAGGTCAGTACAAGCATTTCCTTTTTCAAATGTAAGTTAGATTCTGTCACCAACCTGAATTGGTGTGATCCTTGATGTTGATAAATGACATTGCTTGTATTTGGCTGGCCTTTTGAACAGTTGTCTGCACTTGCTGCTGAATGTGTTCAACAAATTTAATGGTTTTGTCTGCTTCTTTTTGAACTGAAGAAAGTTGATGTTAGTGGATAGGATAAGCTAGCTGCTACATATTTGGGTGCCAATGGGAAAATACCCAAATAGACCTGAGAAGGATTGTGTTTGGTAAAGTTGTGATGGGATTTGTTGTAGCTCTGTTAAATGAAAGCAAAACTTTCATCACAAGTATAATGCTACTTCAATTTGTCTATCTTGAGAAGATTCACAATTATTCTATTTGTCACTTTTGTTGGTCCATTTAGGGATGGAATGTGGTTGATTTAGTCAACTTTGTATCTGTCATGGAACAAATTGCTTCCATATATTACTCAAGAATCTTCTCTATCAAATTTGATGGTTGATGCTTTTTGGAAGTTAACTTTTACGTTTTGAAAAAAAACTATTGAGTTGTTTCCTTATTTTTGATAGGCTTTTTACATGGCACAACTATTGTCATCTTTGAGAATCCTATCCACTATCAATAAACACAAGCATTACCATGTCGAATAATGAAGAAATCCTTGGAAACCAATTCTTAAGGTGCATTTCGTACTAGAAAAAGAGTATTCCCTCCTTGTTTCTTGCTGGCTGGCTTGGCTATAAAACATGCAATACCCAACATTATGTATTTTGCAACATTTGATTTAAGATGTCACCAAAAGAAATGCTAACTCCATATTTTGCAAGGCTCTTTTCAATTCCAAAATGACCAACAACCTTGCTAAATTGATTCTCCAATATCAAGTTTTGATGCTATGCTTCAACAATTACAAAGAGCATGATACAAGAATTGGTTTTGCAAGTAGTAATCTTGGAGTTCTTGGTGCCCAACTTTGCAATGCCAAAATTTGCTTGCTCTAGACTCCTTTGTGCATATAAACTTCATTTTACCCATCACTTATAACCTATCTGAGAAGATTTTGAATGGGCCCCCCTTGGTCAAAATTGTATATTATCATTCATTGACATCCTCCATATCCCTATTGGTTGTTGGAAGTTGTAGGAATATGAGAAAATCTTAAGTTTGGAAGCATTTCGGTCATTCCTATTGCTCTCATAGTGCTGTGGACTTTGGGTGTGAAATTGGTTGTTTTCTGCTTGACCAAACATCTAGTTCGTATGTCTAGTCCTGCATGAAAGTCTTGCAAAGTCTATCGCTTCCTTCCTTCTTTCCACTTCCTTTCTTTCCACCCCATTTGTGGGATTTCGATGGTCAATTAGACATTTGTCTCCTCTTCGATCTTCATATCCACTTTTGCATCAATTTCCCGCATTCTCTCATTCCCTTGTTGCATTCCCATTTCCTCCTTTTGTGCAATTCCACCAAACATCTAGACCAACCTTCCTTTCTCGCAAGCTTGCAATCTCTTATCTTTTCTCCCATGTGGACTTTAGAAGTGGATCTAGATTTCCTCCTCCACTTCGTCCACTTCCCTTTTCTAGTTCCACAATTTTTTTTTCACATCCTTCTCTCGTTCCCCTTTCAGAACTCTTTCCCAACTCCAAACATCTATAACCTCTAGTTCCCCTCTCCTTTTCCACAATTTATGCCCCAAGCCTTCCTTGCAGATTTACTTTGGACATCTGGATTTCCACTCCAATGTCTAGTTCCTATGTCCACTTCCACATTGAGTCCCCACATAGTTTCCTGATCACTTTGCCTCTTGTTTCCTCCTAACTTCCAAAGTGCCTCTAGATTTTGAGATCTTCCTACCTTTGGTTCTACATCCTTTTCTCACAAGTATTTTGGCATCCTCAACTCATTCATTTCATCCAAGTTAGTGGGATTCCATTTGACTTTTGGAATTCCGGCATTATCTCACATCTTGACCTTTAGTTCCACATCGAGATCTTGTATTTCTCCCAGTCACTTCATTCATTCCTTTCACCCCTTTTTGTAGAGTTAAATTGGACTTTAGGACTTCCATTCCTCCATCTAGTTCTAACCTCTAGTCCTGACCCGAAACCCCAGATGTCCTATTCTCACATCTTGTTCCACTTCAAACTTCCACATTTCTTCTAGATTGCTTCCTCCTCTCCTCGAATCCTCTCAAGACACCATTAATGCCTAATTTGATCCTTGCAACTACCACAACCAAGATTTTCACACTTGTAAACCATTGTTTATCTTATGGGTGTAGATTCACATACACTTTCAATTGTGGAGGATGGGGCCAACCATGCTTCCATTAATGTAGTTGTTGAGCTCTAGATGCCGGTGCTCCTTGAGTTTGTTTCTGATTTTTCATCTCAAGGATTCCATGGGATTGCACTTACTTGGCATGCCATCTCCAATTCTCGTTAGAATTCTTGTAAGCTGCTAGATGACCGAACAAAGCACTATATATACCAGTTTTCTTGTCATTCAAATAGTTGGTAATTTTTTCTCTTTGCATGATTTCAAGTGTTGAGGAACTTCTAGGGTTTCAACTCCTCCAAATCCAATCACCATTAGGGCAACATCTTTATCATGAGGAACTAGTTTTGTATATGAAATCACATTGAATGTCTCCATGGCTTTTGTTGTAGATTAGGGGAATTATATGCTTAGGTTCCCTCCTGCCACACTTGTTGGTATGAATGCAATAGTGACTTGATGAATGATATAACATTCTAATTTGTTACAATTTTTGTAATGGTTTTTTCCTCATTAAATATGGATTTTTGCAGTTTGGGGATGGATTACTAAGTATGTTAGGTTATTTGATGCCATATTTGTTTTGAATGTATATGCACAACTCATCCTTTTATGATTTCAATATTCTCATTGTATGTTGTCTCTGTAACCTAATGGAATAGGCACTAGTCTTGGAAGTTAATGATGCACTATGCACTTCAATTGAAAACATCATTCATCTATAGTCTAGGAGTAGGGTAGTAGTTTGTATGTATTTAATTATATAGTGATCCAATTAGGAAGCATCTATAGAGAGCCATAATTGTTCATATCTTTTGGGATCATGTTCTTCATACCCACATTTCACAATTGTGTTGTGATGTGCTTATCAGCTTAATATGAGGTCTTATGTGCAGTAGGGTAGTCTTTGGTCTAGTGATAGCTTTTGGGACCAAGCCTACACTAGATACTAGTACAATACTTTCAACTTGTTTATCTTGAGTTGTGATTAATATTGTTAAGGATACCTCTAGGGAAGCCCCACTTGGGTCTAGTTGAGCTTGTAGTGAAGGAGAGATTACCCACTCTCAACAATTGGTCCATTGTTGCCTTGCCTGATCATAAATTAGAGGTTTGGTTCTCTGAGTTTCACAGCACTAGTGTTTAGAGAATGCCTTGGGTTTGGGGATTTGGGAATCTACAACTTTGAGTACCAACAAGACTAGTTTTCTAATGTTCAATGCTTGAAATTTTCACTCAAAGTTTGAAGCTGCTTGGTACAATTATGGTGAATTGTTGGTCACATGTGCAAATGCATCAAGTGCATTGAGCAGAGTTTTTGTCCAGTGGTCGACAAAAGCAATCTGCTATTGGATTTGTACTACCTTTCATAAGCCAAATGTTCAAGTGGAACTGCTAAAGGTAGGAAGACCATTTCTCATGCCAATTTTGCTGCGACTTGTTTTGTGTATACAAGAATTTCAATGGTTTATGATTGGTACAGTGATAGTTTATTTTCCCAATATGTAGCCATTTATTATAGGTTTGGAGAAAATGTTATTAAGCTCTTGAGATACATGTGGGATACATTCTTGTTGGTATGCCTAATTGCTCTACTATACTAAGCAATTGGAATTGCCCAAAATAGTAGGGTGCTCCCAATTTTATCAGTGTGTAATCTCTTTGCTGTTGGAAGTGCTTTGATTTGCCTTTCACCATTTGGAGGACCCTTTCCTTCTTGATTTTATTTCTCCTATTGTGTGCTGATTGGCCTGCTGTTTTGTTCACATATTGTTTTTTGTTTTTGTCTAAGTTACCCGGTTTGGGTTCGATGGGGTGGGTTTATGGGTTTGAAATTTTTTTTGGGGGTTGGGTTCATTTTGGTTCTGGTAGTTGTCACGTTTTGTCATCCACCCGAACACCTGAATAAAATGTCCAAAGACACTCCCTATCCTCTCTTAGAAAAATCCTTTGTATGTTTCAGATTCTTGAGAAAGATCATGTGATGATTCCACGGGAGGTTTCTTTCATCAGGCCATGACATGGATAAGCTCAATGGAAGTTGTGATATCTTTAGGGAATACACAAAAGGGACTTCAGCTAAGAGCTATTTCTTCACAAGTTAGGACTTAGACAAATTTATCATTAAGTGCTTCTTCTGTTGTGGCTTTCAGTTTTGGATCTCAAAAAAAGGAAAAAAGATAAGGGTTTAGAGAATCTATTCTATGCCTAGGAATTCAAGAGACAGTAAAGATCAAGTGAAATGAATAACCACACTTTTGTTTTTGCCTCCTAGAACAACTTCATAAAGTGGGTGCAATCTTCAAAGGTGTGATTATAATTTTTCCAAGCCTCCCGTGAGACCAAGGTTAAGCATCACAATCACAAGCTCGGAGCTAACTGCATGCAGATGATACCAAATCATTAATCAGAGAGAGAAATTATGAACAATATTTCACCATTTAATCTATCTCTAGATCAATCTAGCATTCACTTAACCAATATTCAAAGAAACCAAATTCTACTTAATTTTATTTCCCTAGAACTAATCTACTGGTAGAAAGAAGCTATACAACCTTGCTCACTACTTGACAATAAAAGTGGTTCAAAGCAAATCATGCATAAGAGCTTTTATTATCGGAAATAGTCTTAATGCAACAATTTCATACACTGTCTCCACACTTTACAAATGAGGGGGCAAGCTCAATTTATAGGCTCCCCAATTACAATTCAATGGCCAAGATTGATTTAGGATCAACGACCGAGATTACAAAATAAAACCCTAATTAGGGTTTGTCACAACCAACTCCTTCTCGACCAATGAGAAAATTACATTCAAGGACACTTGTCCTTTTTGCTAAATATAAATCAATAATAAAATAGAAAGTTGTTGCATGTTGATTTGGAACAATTTGATTGGTTGGAAGATGACGAGGTGCCACCTCAGCGTGTTGGATGCCTTCCTTGGTCGCTTCGTTTTTCTTCCACGCGCTTGCCTTAGAATATTTTCCTTGCCGATGACTCTGTTCTTTGTGCTTGTTCCTTCCTAGCTTTGATCTTGGATTCCTTTTGAGACTTTGATTTCTTCTTCTTTCCTGTACTGGAATCGTTGAGGTCTGGAAGTCTCTCCTTGGAGCAGATGTCTAGACTTGAAGTTGGTTGCTTTGAAATTCCTCTTGCTTGAACTGGGTTGATGTTATTCCTTTGGATTCCCTCTCTGAATTATCCAATTTGTGTCAAGAAATTGTCTAAGAAAATTTGTTTGGAACACCCTTCTTGTCACCATTTGATTCTGATTGGAAGCTTGTTTTTAATTCTTTAGGAGATGAAATCCTTCAAGAAGTTGCCCTGATTGCTTCAATAAGTCTGGGATTGTAGATGAAATCCCCCAAGATGTCTGAAATTCAACTTTTCTTTGTTGATGCCTTGAAATTCTTTCAAGTGCCTTGAATTTGGAGAAGAATTCCTTTGTGCTCTCGCCATAATGGAGGAAATTAGAATTTTCTCTATGAAGTATTTCCCATACTTAGCCAAATTTTGGCTATTCAATTTCATTTTGTATGTGGACCATTCAACATTTAGCCAAGGTTTCAGATGAACTTTGCTTGTGGATTTGTCTTCAATTTTGAATTTGGCTTGTGCTATGTAGGGAAAACTCCATTTTTGGACAAGGATTTTATTTACTTCCTCTTTATTTTCCTCTTCATTCCTCTTGTTTTCTTTCCAACACTTAGCCAGTTTTCTGAATTTCCCTCCTCAAGGTACCAACACTTAGTCAATTTTCTGAGTTTTAGCCAATTTTTTGATCCTCTCCTTGGGAACTTTACATGAGCTTGGACGTTTTCTTTCTTGGCCTAAGTCAGACTTCAGCCACTTTGGACAAACATCTCTTAGGCCAAATCGGGCTTTATGTGTCTGGACATTCTTTG
>VDFB02278446.1:0-33916 GCA_007258455.2 Sequoia sempervirens
TGTATGTATATGTACGCACGTGCATGTACATATGTATATTTATGCATACATATTTATGTATATACATATATATTTCATGTACATGTGTGTACATGTATGTATATATACATACATACATATGTACATACACACATACACATATATGCATACATATGTACATATATACATACATTACATATGTACGTACACGCATACACATGTATAAATATGTATATACATGTACACATGCACTCCCACATGTACATGTACATACATACATACACATAAATGTATATATGTACATAAACAAATGTATTGAAAGTCTCTTTGGAGTTGTCAAATTTCTTATATGTTATCTAAGTTGTTACAAAAGGTGAACTATTGAGTTAAGTTCATTGAAGAAGAAAATAAATTATATGATGAAATAAACCATTCCATGCTTACAAGGCCAAGGTTTCTAATCAAACATAGCATTCCCTAGGCCTAAATTCATCTTTCATGAAAGAAAAAGATGATATCAAAGGAGATATTGTGCCTACAAAATGTACAATGTTTATATTTTATTCCTAAGGAATTTATTTCAAGGAATTTTAGTTATTACTTTAATATGTTTTAAGTTATCAAAAAATTAAGGAAATGTTAACCTTTTTATTTAGTGTTTGATTTAAAAAATAATTGATTACAAAGAAAGGCTATATATGTGACCAATTGTAATGAAGAGTATTTTTTTATTTTGATCTAATTTTAGTATACAGTGGTTGAAAGGATAAATATATTTTTTCCATATTTATTCTTGGTTGCATATTACATGCATCTATGATTTAATAGGTTCGCATAGAGATAGATATAAAGTTTGAACTAGAACTCATTAGATACAATTAAAGTTAAAAATGTTTTCTAGTTTTGAAACTTGAAAATTTTACATTTAATTTAAATATATTTTTTTTTTAGTTTTGAAAAAAATTAAATTTAAATTTGTTTAGTTCATCATGTAATTTTGTTTTAATGATATGCATATCTCTATCTATTTATATATATCATGGCCGATGAGGGATCTCATCATTCCCCTCGTTCTAAGCGAGATGCTCAAACTAGATCAAATATATTTTAGGATAGTATTGCTAGATTAGACAATCCTCTAAAATGTTTAGAGAAAACAATTCACAACTCCCCCAATTTGGCTAATCGAGATAGATTAGTCACTATTAGATAGGAGATTTATAAAATGATTGCGAGACAATTCGATCATACAATCCTTATGATGAAATCAGCATTGAGCAGTTTTATTTTTCTCTTGCCAAGAGTGTTACTAGCACAGTGAAACATAAAGAAGTTGCCAAATTAGTTTCAGGTGAAAATGTGTTATCCATGTTCCCATTTTATAGAGGAAAAAATAAAATTAGAGGATATGTGGTTACGAGGTGTGAAGATCCTCTTGTTGCACCATTCCTATACCCTAGATGGTTGGCAGCGCATCATAGATGTCCTCACAATGATGAGCTGCCATAGTATTTTGTCAAACAATTATATGCAAAATTTCATTTACATATAGAGGTGGACTACACATCTTATCCTGAGCATATTGGCTAGGGTAAAGGCTATTTTTCTGACAAACCACAGTTTAGATGTTTATATTTTCCACTGCCTATGGACAAGAGGGCATTAGTTGGCCCAAACCTTTTGGTTTTACCAAAACATTTGGAATTGGTAGCAGCAGGGGAGGCAGCAATAGGCTCCACTCAGAGGTAGATTTTTTATAACATTTCCTCTATTATGATGCAGGTTGATCAGATTTCATCTGATCGAGTTGGTAGATACTTATTACGCCCACCGATCAACCTTCCTCCCATTGAGGCTACATCTACATCGTATAATCCATTTATTAGTGTCGATCTACCTACTCTTGCAGATGTCGAGCATATGACCCACACGACTTTGCATAATATGTGTAGACTCTCAAATTTGGATTTACTAGCAGCATATCAGGTTATCAGTTGGGATTGCTCTTGACAGGGTACCAGACTTTATTAGACAATGATATCCTCGTACACATACGAGCCACGGGGTGGCAAATGCAGCTCAAGATATTCCACATCAGCCTACAGGATCCCATGTGCATCATGTTTCTATTGATCCTTTAGCTTGTCCAAGTAGTCGTTAGGATGTTACAGGTCATTTTGAGGCTACTGTGGCACCTGATCTTGTCTATGGGACTTATAGTCAACTTATTTTTGCCACTGATACTGTACATGCTACAAAGCCCCCTACGATGTCTTTACATTCTCATGATCTTAGTGACATTGGTAGAGCCATCGATCAAGCACGACAGGTATTTTCAATTTATAATTTAAATACATATAAAATTGTGTTCTAAAAAATTATGTAATACATTTTTAAAACTTCTAGTTGTTTAACTCCTTATTGAAATTGTGTACTTGAAAATTTTAAGCAGTATGGTGATTTGTCAGACTTTGGAAATTTGGAGCATGATGGAGATCCTGCGCAGTATGCAGATGAGGTACATTTAAATTTAATAAAAAAAATAATTACTTGATGTAAGTTTGAACACATTGAACTCAAGTACATTGTAATTTTAGATAATTTTACATATGTGTACTTGAACGCATGCAGGGGTTGGGACGAGGCTTAGGACACAGATCAGGAGATCTTGGATCGGGACATGGATCCACACATCTTGGATCAGTAGAGCGATCGGTCCATGGATCGGGGGAGAGATCGAGCCATGGATTGAGGGAGAGGTCGAGGGAGAGGTCGAGGGAGAGATCGAGGGATAGATCGGGCCAGAGATCTGATGATTCTATTCATACCAGACATCCCTCTCTTTGAGATCTGTTTTATAGTATTACATGTTTGAGATCAGATTATTACATGTTGGAGACACTTTTTATGATTTATGTATTGAACATTTGCACATGTATTGTGCTTATGTTTTATGGTACAAATATATACTTGTTATGATTTACATGTCACATTCATACATTTATGTTTTATGGTATGAATAGGTTTGTTATATACATGCATTATTATGGTTTGATGTTCACTTACATTACATCTATAAATACATCGTGCATTATTAGTTTATGGTTTTATTTATTTAGCAAGGAACAAGTACCTTTATTTAAATTTAAATTATGGTTTGTTCAAATGCACTTGTTGTACATATCTATTTACATCATGAAATCAAAATGTTGTCCACTATCTAATGGTTGTTATTTGTAAATTTAAAAAGATGGACATGTACACAATTAATTTAAATAAATAGTTCAAATGAATTTGTCTTTAATAAATAGGTCAAGAAATAGAAAATTTTGAATGCAAATATGCTTGAGATTAATGCTATATTTTAAAGTAGAACATAAAAATGCAATTGGAAATAGATGATAGTTCTTGAATTCTTTAAAGCTCTAAATGTTCATTTTTAAAGTCACTCTAGGTTAAATACATTTAAATTGTGCATATATCATGCTATACATGAACTTAAGAATTCCATATAATCTAATACACATGTCCATTTGAATGTGCATGCAAAGAATTCTTGAACTAGATGATGAGCTATACTTGTGTCTAGTTGAATGTAAATGAAATCATATATATATATATATATTCAAGTGAACTTAAGAATTCCATATAATTCAAAGAAAGCATGAGCTATAAGTGGAGTTGAATGTAAATGAAATCAAATTTCTAGTCTTGAAAGTTTAAGAATTCCATGTGGAACATTTATATATATGCAATTGGAAATTGATATATTTAAATCTTGAAAGTTATGCACATTTAATATAAGTATCTAGATCTTCCTGGATGACAATTCTATATAAATTAAAAATTGATCAATCCATATTTAATTGTACTAGAAAGATGGACCATTACATACATGGTCTCAAGCTATACATGGTAAACAAAGTTAAATTGATGCCAAAATGTAGCTATCTCAAGCACCCCAAACACCATCACTATGATTCACTACAATGTTCATATATTCCAATGCACCTTGAGGTGAACAAGAAAGACCAAACCAAGAGAACCTAGATACAATCTAACATTAACAAAATGGATTAAATGATAACTATACTTAAAAGATAGGAGCTAATGTTCTTAAGCAAATTTGGATTAAAGATGAAATCAAATTATAAGGTCAAGTGATTTTTTATTAGGAGATTGGATTTGAAATGGATGATAGTCCAGATTAAGGATAAGGTACCTAGATGTTGAAAGCTTTGGGTGATGACGAAAGGACAATATGATGTATGGACTAGATTGAGACCAAGTAACCAAATTTTGATGTTCAAGGGATGTTTTTTTATTATTAAGGATGGAGAATGGATGTATGGTTGAGATGGATCTAGATGGATAATTTTTAAATGATTCTAGGATGATTATGGTTAAATGGGTTATTACTTGATAAAGTGATCTTAACTTGATGATTAGGATGGGGGATGCTTACCTGATGAAAATAATAAAATTAGGATGTGATGATTAGGATACATGAAAATCTAGATGATCATTTAAAATTATTGAATGTCATGCATTAGTAATGTATAAAAAATAAAGAAAACTAGAGACAACATTTATGTCTAGATTTTTCACCACTCAAACACCAAATCAACTAGATAATATAAGTTTGTGGAGTTGAATGTTCAAATGAAATGAAAGATTCATGTGAACTTAAGAATTTCATGGAACTATAGATAGGCTAAAAATCAATTAGATTTAATGTTGAAAACAATAAATTAACTAATTCCTATCAAGCACAATAGAGTACGAAACAACACGAAAATCACAATAAGAAGCACAAATGCAAACCGATCTTCGCGCTAACTCGATTTATCTCCATTGCTCTTCTCCACCTACATGAGAATGCAAGATTTTGAAGGGTTGACAATAGAGGAGTGTTGGTTGTTCATTCTTGCAGCATAACGACTTGATGATGAAAACGACCAATGAAGAGAATGATGGATAGAGATGGAAGACTGATTTTGACAGAGTCTGGATGCTAGATGAATCTCCCCCTAAATGCATTGTGAGAGGCCGTATTTATAGAGCTGTGATGTTGACGAAGATAAGATTTGACAAGATTCAGATTTGACAAGATTCGACAAGGATTTGATTTTTGACAAAAGAGGAAATACAACGAGATGAGATAAGATGTCAAAAAAGATAGAAAGATTTCATTTCTTGTTTTAAAGGAAATAAATCTTGAAAAAGACAAGAAGGATAATTGATGAATTATCTAATTAAATTAATTAATTAGATACACATGAGTTTAGTTTTGGAAAGAAAGCAAGATCTTTTTTGGATTTTATTAATTAAATAAATTTTGGATTTATTTAATTAATGTTGAATTTATGATTTCATTAATTAAATAATATAAATTATTTAATTAACATTAGACGAATTAATAGAAATGATTTAATTAATTAAATAATATAAATTATTTAATTAACATTAGAGGAATGGATGGAAATGATTTAATTAATTAAATAATATAAATTTAACATTAGAAAAATGGATGGATTATGAATTAATTAATTAAATAATATAAATTATTTAATTAACATTAGAGAAATGGATGGATTATGAATATGAATTTAATTAAATAAATAAAATTTATTTAATTAAATAGATGATGACATGGGTACCTAGGGCAAAGCATGCTACAAGATGCCTAAATGATGTAATGTTGAGATAGGTGTTGTAAGAGGACAATTTTTTGATGTCTACATTTTGCCCCTCTTTGAGATGATGTTCAGATGATGAGATTTGTGTCGAGTAACATCATTTCAAAGAAGTTAAGGTATGGATAGAGGAAAATGGATAATGATATAAAGATAGGATGATGATGGAATGATGATGCCCCCTCGAGAGGATAGGCGGGTTGAACAAACACGGGTAGGCTCTCGAAATGAAATGATAAGGATAGACAGGATGATGCAAGATAGAAAGTGGATGAAGGAGATGAATGATACGTTATGCTGCAATGAAGGTGAGCAACCATGATGTTTGATATAGCACTAGACATCATGTACCAAGATATAAGGACCAAGGTGACAATGTGTCTCATGCCCCAACATAATACAACCCTTGTCTAGACGTATGAGGAAGTAGACTTAGAGCATTAAATTCCTAATGCACAAAAGGTATGATATGACCTTAGATGCAAAGGATAGTGCAAAAAGCCACTCCAACATACACAAGATATGAATATTAGCTAGAATGATACGGATTTGATACAAATGCAAGATAAAATGATAACACACACAAGCAAGCAAGAAAGCAAGCATGCACAAATGATACAAAAACAAACAAGATATTGCCCCTATCAAGTTGTAAACCATTGATTGATTGATTAATGATGATGATAGTGTTGTCATTGTGGGGAGCAACATGTCCCTAGAGCAACACAAGGATGATGATAATTGATTGATTGGTTGGTTGATTTGGTTTACGACAAGATTAGGGTCAAGACCAAAGGACGTGATTGGATAATTTGACAAGATTGATTGACTTGATTGGTATGGATTAAGGATTGACTTGCATTTGGATTATGGATTGGATTGATTCGATTGAGTTGATTGGATGCAATGTTTTTGAGGAAGATGATTGATTTGGTTGAATGGTTGAAGGATTGAATTGATGAAATTTGGAAGAAGTGATTGGATGTATTGATTTTATTGCTTGGATTTTTGTTGGATATTTAATTTTTTTGTATTTTTGGGGATATTTTGATTTTTTTTTGTTTTTGAAATTTTTTGATTTTTTTGGACTTTGAAATGTTTTGATTTTTGGATTTTGAAATATTTATTTTTTTGGATTTTGAAATGTTTTGATTTTTTTTTTGAAATGTTTTGATTTTTTGGATTTTTGAAATGTTTGGAGGTGTCAAAGGATGAAAATTTGAGTAGCCTTTGTTCTAGATACCAATGACAAGGGGAAAACCAAGTCTAGGTGCAAGGCGATAGATGGGATTGACAGATGAAAGGGTGGGTGATGGGATAAGGGATAAAAGGCTCATGATATATGGATGGATGAAAAGGATAGGTCATAGTGAAATGAATGGATGTATGCATCATAGGAGAGCAAGGATTGTGATTTCCAAAGACTATGTCACATAGGAATAACATGCCCCATTCTAGGTAAAAGACTTAGGATTTTTTCATGACAAAGCTTATGACAATAGGATAATGATAGGCTTGTTTGGAAGGATGAGGTATGTCAAAAGATACCCAAAAAACATGTTTCAACATTTTACCCCTATGTCTTCATCAAGATCAAAAGGAGAATGGTGGATAAGTGGACTTAATATGATATGCATGTATGATGGCTAAAGATGGTAGGTAGGATGGAAATGGCAAGACATGAAAATGATAGGTTGGATAGATAAGACATTGTGCCCCCAAGTGTAAGTGACATAGAAGATCAACCTACGCATGATGCCTATTTACTAGGTTTTCATCATGGTACTTATCTAGGGTGCCTATTTACCAGGTTTTCACCATTGGATGAAGGGATTTCTCTTTACTTTTTTTATTTCTTTTTTCTTTTTGTTATTTTATTTTTTGACTTTTTTTTTACTTTGTGTTGGATAGGAGAAGGGGAATATGGATGGGAGGGACTCAAGCGTCTAGTTCCATGAAAGGTGATAGTCCCACTAGATATGGATGTCATTGCATGGACCATGTCAAATTTCATTATGCTCATAGATGTTGGTAAGGGATGACATGAAAATGGAAATGGAGTAGGTAGATGGCAGATTATGAAAGGCTTATGCAAGAATGGATGGGGAATAGTGGATGATGATGTGGATTGAATAGGACTTGTGAAAAAGGATGGATGAAAGGTTTATGCAAAAGCATGGACCATAGGGAGGTGATTGGGAAGATATGTAGGATAGTAGTTGAAGGATGGGGAGATGGAGGTATGTGGGATTGTTGTGAAATGGAAGGGAACCATGACCATTGGTTGCACACACTGTGATAAACGTTGAAGCTTTTGATTTGGATGGGGTGTAGGAAGCAATGGAGATGTTTTCTTAGGAGATGGTGGATGTAGTGATTTCGGTACCCACATAGACTTAGTATTTTTATGATTTTTGTTTGGCATGAGGGTTTTAGGAATTTGAGACTTTTGAATGGAATGAGAATGTGGGGTGGAATTGGATGGTTGGGATTTTTGTGATGTGGATGCCTCATTTGACTTGCTTTCTTTTTGCTTAGGTACCCAAACCAATTTAGTTTTGGCCTTTACTTTTGGAGGAATGGGATTATATAGCTTGTTTGGCTTTGACTTTGTGCAATTGTATGCTAAGGCATTAGGACCTTTAGAATTTTTGACTTTATGTGTAGAGGCATCCCCATTTTTATTTTGGAATCCCTTGGGTTTGGTGGAATGAGTGGAAGCTTTATGTTTAGACAATGTGTGCATTGATTGGTCATGATTAAGATGTTTAGAGGATTTACGGATAAATGGATAAGAGGATTGAATGGTAGGAATATTAGGTGTTGGAAGTAATGGTGGTAAAGTGGATGGACAGATATTAGGAGTTGGAAGTAATGGTGGTAGAGTGGATGGAGGGAAGTGTATGGTCACATGCTTTTGACATTTGTAGGATGATGCTGGTGGAATGGCAACATATGTTTTAGGGATATGATAGGCTTTATGATGGAAAGTGGACTTAGGAGGCATGGAGGAAGTACCCACATCTTTAGGTTGTTGTCCTTGGGGTGTAGGTCCAAGGCCATAAGAGCGTGGAGGGACTTTGACATGGATGGGATCCAAAATATCTTGTTCATGAAGGTCTATAAATTTACCTTGGTGGTTCATATTTTGGAGTGTGCAATGGACAATGGGACTAGGTGTACGTGAAACACTAGACACGAGTTCCTTATTGGATGGAGAAAATGACGCAAGGGAAGATAATGGTTGTTTTTGTTCTAAGGAGGAACATTCATAAATGAGGGTGGAAAGACCAATAGGATATGATGGAGGACATGTCATGGGGTCGATAGTAGGTGATGGAGGATCATTAGGATCTTGATTAGCATTGTGTTCACTTAGATCCAAGGAATTTATTTGATCTTCTATGTTGGCTTGGGAGACACTTGTCTCGTCATGGGAAGTGGATGTTTGTGTATCATGGATGGGTGAGGTGGAATGCTTTTGACCATAGAATGCATAAAGTTGTCTAAGGGGATCATCATGGCCTTCTTGATCATAAAAGGGGTCTTGATCAAAGATGAAAGATTGATCATGAATAGCATTAGGTGTGTGTTATGAACAAAATCATTAGGAGGATGTTGATCTTTATGTGGATGAGGGGGTAATGTTTCCTCATGTTTAGGATTATGCTCTTGACATACCTCATGACTTATTTGAATGGAGGTGGAAGGGGATGACTCTTGAATGGACTCAACATGTTCTTGATGGTCAACAACATAGGAGCATGAAAGAGGGTGACTTGAACTTATGACGGGAGACTCTTGAATTGGCTCAAGGGGTTGTGGATGACATGGTTGACTTGAATGACTTGGCATGGTGTTTGAGGACTCTTTTGTATGTTCAAGTATATGTGTTGGAGGAAATGGCGATATTTGATTCCTTGCTCGTAGCCCTTGGGTCACATCCTTTGGAGGTGTAGGGGTGGAAGGTGTTGGCTTAGGGTTTTGATTTTGATTGGATGATGGTATGATAAAGTTATAGGGTGCATGTGCTAGATTGGTATTCCCCTTGTCAATTGTTGCATTAGAACATGAGGAATTTTGGCCTTGTTGCAAGGTAGAACTTAGAGTCACATGTGTTTGTTGTGATGTGGCTTGATAGGTTGATGTGGCATTGACATGCGAAGAAGTGGATGGATTAGATTGGTATGAGGTAGGAGGGTGATAATGAATGGATAGGGGATAACGTTGTGGTTGCTGGATCTGACAAGTGGCAATGAATTGATTGGATTGAGCTAGGAGGTGTTGGATTTTAGGTGATTTAATTTGTTGAAAATTTTGGAAGAGGGTTTGAAAGCTTTGTATGGTTTGGTGGTATAGGGGTTGGGGTATTTGGTGAAGTGTCTAAAGGAGATTTCAAAGTTGGGATGCTAGGGATTTGTGTTTGAATGTGGGCATGGTGTCACACATGTGTGTAAGCTCTTGCATATCGATTTGTTCCTCAAATTATGTAACATTGTTCATGTAATTATTAGCAGTGGTAGGAGAAGCCCCTCGAAATCTGATTTTATGTTTTGGTTTTGTTTCATGATTTGAAATAGAGAAAGAGACTCCTTGAATTATGACTTCAGGCTTAGGTTTTGTCTCATGATTTTTCCTAGAGGGATATCCCCCTTGGATTATGATTTTGGGCTTATGATTAGGATTGGGCTTGTTTATGATTATGACCATTTTGACAAGTGGTGACTAGGACTTTGTTGGTGATGGTGATGATGTGGAATGATTAGATTGGGTTACTTGATTGATTAGGATGAAATGGATAGGATGTGGCTAAGAAGAATGATTAGGATGAAAGTGATTGGATATGAATGTGTTGGAAGAACGTGTAGAGTGACTTGTCTTTATGTGTTTGGTGTTTAGCTTGATTTGGCAACTTTTAAATGAATGATCACACATGTACACACATAAATCACTCACGCAAGACACATAAGAAAGTTTGAATTTTGAAATCTAAATAATGTAATGATGATTATTAAACAAGCACACATGGAAGACACATCAACAAGCCCTATGACTAGTCAAGTGGGGTATGGCCAATTAGGTCTCAAGCTAGGCTACACAAGGTTGACTAAGGATAATTTGAAAGCAAAATCTTGCCAATAAGCTGGGAGAAATGGGTAACCCAACCTTCACTTTCACTTCCAAAAGGTATAAATTTCTTTGGGGCTTAGCTCAGAGTGACAAGATTTCAACTCCCAAAGGAGCGTGTCTTTGGATTCACACTCGATTGAGGTCGTCCCTTGTAGGGGTGTGTGCTCCAAGCAGGCCTCTTATGAAGGGTATGACACAAGAAAACCAAGTGCAGTGTTTTGGAGGACACACACACTTGATTCACACTCACAATGATTAATTTCCCTTAGATTAAAAATGAAATGTGTGTAAAACAGTTCAAGCACATGTTCTTTTTAACCCCAAATCAAGATGTGTGATTGAAGACAAAATTTGTTTTAAGCCCAATGTCAAATATGTGATCAATCAAGATTGATTTTATGCCCCAAATTGAAATGTGTGACAAGCAATGATCAATGAGAAATGAAAGATTAGAATGTATGCACCTGATTATTCGCTTTCCAATTTGATGTGTGTGACTGATGCGAATGTTTTTTGAGCTCCGTATGATGCACCAACAAGTCACCAAGACAAGAAGAAACACAATGTGCCAGCCAAAATGAGATTAGGTCAAAACATATAATCTATTAAAAATATAAACTAAAATAAATAAATAAATGAAATAAAATAAAATAAAATCTAAACTTAATTAAAAAGTTAAAAACCTAGATCTAAATTAGAAGTTAAATCTAAAATTATCTCATCTAGATTAGAAAAAATGTAAATTCTAAAATCTAAACTAAAATTAAAATTAAAAATCTATTCTAAAAAAAAATATACTAAGATTTAAATTAAAAATCCAATTCGAATTAAGAATCTAAACTAATCTTTGAAATCTAAAATCTAAATAAAATCTAATTTAAATCTAAATAAAATAAAAACTAAATTAAGAACCTAAAAACCTAAAAATCTAAATAAAATCTAAATTTAAAAAAAAAAGACTAAAAATCTAAAAAAAAACTAAATTTTAAAAAGCAAAACTAGATCTGACTTTAAATTAAATCTAAATGTATTCTAAGATCTAAATTAAAAACCTAAAAATCAAAACTAAAGCAGACCCAAATAAAAGACTCCCTGCTTAGTCGCAGCAAGCCCTCAACACACAGTTTTGATGAAAATAGAGCTGCATGTCGACTGTGTAAACATTCGCCTATCCTTTTGTTAGCAGGAGAAGCTATCAAAAGCTTTTAGAGTAGTGGAAATTGATTCAAAAATTCTTCAGATGCAAGCTCAGTGTATTTTCCATTTGGAGATCTGAACTTGATCCTTCAAGATTCTACCACGAACTATGGATTCAAAGCTCCAATTCTAATTCTATTACAGTGATCAATCGAGCTACCTGGTACTGTGAAAGGTGTGAGGGATGCCCAAGAGACCATACAAGAAATGTTTCAAAGCAACGATTGGTGAGAGTTTTTGTTGAAAGGAATATGATGGGCTTTTGGTTGTGGGGTGCGTGACGAGTTAAAATGGCGACTGCAGATTGCAAAGGATGCAAAGGAGGATAGTTGTTTGTCAAATGCAAAGCACCATCAGCAGGGATGTCTGTAATGTGATATAGGTGAGCATATAGGCGCACAGGTCAGCTTCGATGGGTTTGAGAAAGTATTTTCGATGGAAACAACTATATTGACAGGGTCATTGGAAAACGATGCATTTAAGTAGCTTCAAACATCTCTGAAAGCTTCACAGTTGGAAAATTTTTCTCACAGTTATGGGATAGAGTATGGTTCGGGTAGTGAACTTGTGCAAGGATACAATGTTTTTGTGCAGACCAACATGTGCAAGGCCAATGCAGTTAGGAAGGTGACAGGGAGGATTCCAAGTGGGAGGTTGGTGTAGTAATTTAATGTGAGGCGACAATGTAATGTGAGGGCGCAGGTGACCAAAAGTCTAACAGATGATGATGGATATATCCGAGAGGCAACAAAGGAATAAGGGGTGACGATGGGAAATGTCAGTGGCAATCAAATGATCCGAGGGCAGAGGAAATTTCTATAGGAGTTATAAGGGTTTATTAAGGGCGAGCATTAGATAGATCATGGCGGTGGCGATAGAAGAGGAACTGGGATTGTGAGAGGCGGTAGAGAAGACCGACAGAGATAAGATATGTAGAGATCCTTCGAAGGAAGTAGATCAAGGATTTAAAACCTACAATCACTAACAATTCACTTACAAAATGTGACAAACGAGGGTTAGATAATGCAAATTTTTACAACAAAAACATATGAGTAGGTCCAGAGACGTCAGGTTCACCAAATGTAGATAGGGAAATTCAATCGGATTTAGAGTTGAAAACAATAAATTAATTAAATCCTATCAAGCACAATAGAGTACGAAACAACGCAAAAATCATAATAAGAAGCACAAATGCAAACCGATCTCCGCGCTAACTCGATTTATCTCCATTGCTCTTCTCCACCTGCATGAGAATGCAAAATTTTGAAGGTTGATTGTTGAAGAAATGTTGGTTGCTTAGTTCTGCGGCATAACAACTTGATGACGAAAATGACCACTGAAGAGAATGGTAGATAGAGATGGAAGACTGATTTTGACAGAGTCTGGATGCTAGATGAATCCCCCCCTAAATGCATTGTGAGAGGTCGTATTTATAGAGCTGTGTTGTTGACGAAGATAAGATTCGACAAGATTCGACAAGGATTTGATTTTTGACAAAAGAGGAAATACAACGAGATGAGATAAGATGTCAAAAAAAGATAGAAAGATTTCATTTCCTTTTTTAAAGGAAATAAATCTTGAAAAAGACGAGAAGGATAATTGATGAATTATCTAATTAAATAAATTAATTAGATACACATGAGTTTAGATTTTGGAAAGAAAGCAAGAATATCCTTTTTAGATTTTATTAATTAAATAAATTTTGGATTTATTTAATTAATGTTGAATTTATGATTTCATTAATTAAATAATATAAAATATTTAATTAACATTAAGAGGAATGGATAGATTATGAATTAATTAATTAAATAATATAAATTATTTAATTAACATTAGAGAAATGGATGGATTATGAAGTAATTAATTAAATAATATAAATTATTTAATTAACATTAGAGAAATGGATGGATTATGAATATGAATTTAAAAAAAATAAAATTTATTTAATTAAATAGATGATGACATGGGTACCTAGGGAAAAGCATGCTACAAGGTGTCTAAATGATGCAATGTTGTGACAAGGTATCGTAAAAGGACAATTTTTTGATGTCTACAAAAATATTTAAATTTAAATGCAAAATTGGAACATAAACTAGGTTTTGTACAAATTGTTGCACGTATATATATTCAATCTAGCTCATGTATATAAGTGGAGTTGAACAAATATTTAAATTCAAAGATTTGAAAGTGAAAGTTTAACAATTCCATGTCAAACATAAAAATACAATCAAGGAATATAGAGATGATTTACAGGAATTTCTAAGGCAAAATACATGAACTTTTTAATTTCTAAGTCAAGTTAGGTTTCAAGTAAATTGTGTGCATGTACATATATATGTATGATCTAAGATAATTCAACAAATGAATTCAAAGATTCTTGAGTGAACTTAAAAGAATTCCATGTCCAACATGTAAAAATGCAATTGGAAATTTAGATGATTTAAAGGAATTCAGGCAAAATGTAAATGAAAACATTTTTAAAGTCACTAGGTTTTGTATCAAGCATATATGTGATTTAACATACATGTCACATTCTAAAAAAAAAAAACCCATTCTAAATCATGTCACATGTCCAATCAATACAAAATATATATTATAGATCCAGTCATAAATGTGTACATATATCCAAAAAATAACTTAAAGCTCCTGGTACATAAAATCTGGATCCTCTCTATCTTTAATTATCTCTAAAATATTTTCATGATCTTCAATAGGAAACCTCCACTTTTGTTTGGCATGTCCTATTTTAGTTAAAGTTTCTAAATTTATTTTTGTTGCCAAAGCTAAGTGACTGTAATGTAGAACCTTTTGTCCTAGCCTATAATCAACAAATATAATACCATTTTTATCTATCTTTATTTGTCGATAATATATGCCTTCAATAACGACTGATCCAATGGGATACTCTTGTCCATCAGCATTTGTCATCGATTCCATCAATTGGCTTTTTGGCTGTGTACATCTTAGTAGATAGTAATCTACACCTTTCGCATTTTTTAGGATCTGCAACTACAACAAAAATATCTCTTGTACACACACCACATATATACATAAAGTAAATTATACATTTAAGTTGTAAAAAATTATATTTTATATTTGAAACTTACTTAAACATAGAATATATATATATATAAATCTTGATTTTAACTAAATTAATCAATTTCCATACCTGTAACAACTAAATCAAATACACATTCATAATAAACTAAATAGAGTGGATCGTAGACATTGACATTGTCATCTTCAACAAAAGGGGGCATTGATATTAATTATTTCATTTCCCATTGTGAAACATACCCATCTCTAATATTCTCAAATTGATCAATATTTGCATTGTCCTCAATGCAATCAACACAAAAACATGATTTTTCTCTCACATTAATTGCATAAGGCCTACTACTCCCCGTTGTCATGATTTGATGCAGATTTCTAATACCATGAATTACTTGAAAATTATAAGGATTTGATCGATCAATATCTGTTTAAATTCAAACTTGAAAATTCAATTTGAAATCATGTATGTACTTGGACTTTGAAATTCAAATTTTTAACAAATTTTGACTAGATGTACCTGTAGCTCCCCAAAAATATCATGTGTTGTATGTTGAGTCACGAGCAGAAAAATGACTTTTGCACCATTCAACAATTTTGTTTCCATTCTATATGGAATTACCTACAAGTACACAAGTTGGCACAATTTGTCACCTATTACTTTCAAGGAACTTAAAAGAATTTAATTTAGTTTTTAAATATATATATATATATAATGTTTTAAAAAATATCAAGCTAAATTGGACATGACATATATATATGTATATGGCGAAAATTACATACCAACAAGTTCATGTTGACGAAGTGCATGCTTCACACATGCTCCTGCTCTATCGTGCTCTCCTTTTCCATGTCCACTCTCATAAAAATTCCACAAAAATTTGGTGTTGCGTCTAGCATGTTGACTGCTTAACCAAACAAAAGCTTTTGCAGACTTAAATTGTCCTATGAAGTTACAAATAATTAAACACTCAAACCAAATTAGCTTCAAAAAAGTATATATAAATATATATATATATATATATATATATATATATATATATATATATATATATATATATATATATATATATATATATATATATATATATATATATATATATATATATATATAGCAATCAAACAATTTAAGTCTCAAAGTTAAAAGTAAATATAAATTTTTAAAAAAAATTAAAAAGCAATGTACTTACCAACACATCCATCAAACCATATCCAGTGTTGTTCTTGATTTATGCCACATCATCTCAGGTCTTCAAAAACCATTTTGAAACAATGAGCTACATAGCTTCTATCATGATTTGTATCATCATTGATATAAAAGTGAACCTCTTTGATGATAATTCTATCATCTTTGCTACTTTGTATTCCATCGACCGCTAACTCTACATGCCTATAGAACACTTGCACAAAGATTGCAACTTGCTCTAAATGATAATATTGACTTTGGATCTCAGTTTGAGGACTAAATGTATAGTTCTCAGAGAAATCTACAATAGAGAGAATACAACCTAGTGGAAAAAAATTCTTTGAATCATGAAATTGCTTAGCTTGCCATCTTGCACCATGACAATGTTGGATATGTGGATATATGATATTGCGAAATTTACTCATGAATTCATTGTAAGGCAATCCACTCTCTTTAAGAACAATTTTTTTGGCCTCAACTCCTGACTTCGTTAAGTATGTCTCATATTCAAATCTCTTCCAAGTAACTTTCATTTCATTATTGTCAACATGTAAAAGATTCTTCAAATCTCCACAATCATTACATACATTTTTTATACACTGAACATTGAATTCATTTGAATTTTCTGATTTTTCACATAGAAGAGGCTTCACAAATTGTGTTGTGCTTCCAGGGATGGCTAAATTTTGATCAATTGCTACCATAACTTTTCTATATGATTGTAGGTGTAGATAAAATTCAACATGATTTCAACAACAACAAGTTTCACGTACTTTATTTATACGTACAAATGATGGTCGTAGTATTTCAAACATCCTTTGACAAATCTTCACATTTGAAAATTCTTGTTTAAATGCTTCAAAAAGTTCACTTTGTGTTGTATCTATAAAAAAAAATTGGATGAGAATTTTTTGTACCATCATCACCTATTATTTGTACAGTATCCCTTCTATTGGAAGAAACATGAGAGTGGGTGGTCCAATATTCAACTACCTGTTTCTTTACATCTTCTGAAATTTTATCTTTTTGAGGAACCCTACAAATATTTACCCAATTTTTCTCAATTTTTCCATCTATTTCATTTCTCTTTTACCTTTGAACAGTTCTCCTAGAAACATTTAGTAATTCAAAAATTGCTTGAACTTGTCTTCTATGTGATAATTTCTTACTAGAAATTACAGTCATCAACACTCTACATGCAACACTTAAATCACTAGATCGACTCTTCTTTTCAATGCATTCCAATGCTTCTTGCAAGTTTTCAACAATTGTTTGTTTTAAATCTGATGACCTTTTCCTATTATCAACCCCTAACAACTCCAAAATAGGGGGCATTTTTTTTCATCTAAATAACTTTGCAACTAACTGTGCTCTTCCAATTAGAGATTTCTCTTCAAAAAAGTCATCCCATATTTTTTTAGAGTGTAATTTTAATGTGCTTTTAGATAACATATCTTTAGATGAAATATTATTGAAAAGAGAATCTTCATCCATCTCCATCATATTTTTCATACCATAGTCCAAAAAATCTATATTAGTACTAGGTTCAGTTTGTTCTTGTACCTGTACATCACCTTGATCATCAATATTTTCCATGGGTTGTTGTTCAGTAGATGTTCCTTCATCCATTTTTCTCTTTATTTGTCTTACTCGTGTTTGATCATACTTCCTCAATCTAATCCTTAGATTTGCCATCACAATTTGCACTCAAATTTGAATTTGTGCCTACATACAAATTTGTACACACATGAGCTTTCCATGAAACATGTACAGTTAATATATAGCATAAATATTTAAAAAAGCTTGTAACTAGATGCAAAACATAAACATAAAATATTTAAACAAAAGTCTTTAATAGACATAAACATGCAAAACATAAAATATTTTTAATTTAATAATACATACATGTGTATAAAATTCTATATAATTCTCAAATAAAATTATATATAATTCTCTTGAAAAAACTAAATAAAAAATAAACTTCTTGGTAATGATATCTTTGATATTTTTTATATAAATTTTACTAATCATAAGTATGTTAATTTAATGTATATATATTGGAAATAAAAGTAAAGGAAAAGGTAAATTTAATAAAACATAGGTATTTAAGGAGGACATGTAAAAACAAGAATGGAAGAACATAGAATTGATGATCAATAATAATGAAATCTAAGAATTTAAATAGTGAAAACAACAAATGCATTCATGTTCAAACAATTTTTAAATAAATAAAATATTTTTTAAATAAATAAAATAATTGTTCAATAAATAATATAAATAAAATAAAATAATCTTCTTTCTATATAATTCTTTATAAATATATAATTTTACATAAGAGACACTTAAAATTATATATAATTCTCAAATAAATAAATAAAAAATAAACTTCTTGATAATGATATCTTTGATGTTTTTTATATAAATTTACTAATTTCATAAGTATGCTAATTTTATGTATATATATTGAAATAAAAGTAAAGCAAAGGTAAATTTAATAAAACATAGGTATTTAAGGAGGACATGTAAGAACAAGAATGGAAGAACATAGAATTGGTGATCAATAATAATGAAATCTAAGAATTTAAATAGTGAAAACAACAAATGCATTCATATTCAAACAATTTTTAAATAAATAAAATAATTGTTCAATAAATAATGTAAATAAAATAAAATAATCTTCTTTCTATATAATTATTTATAAATATATTTTTACAAATATTTATTTGATGTTAATATTTTAATTAAAAAAAATAGTGAAAACAAACTTCAAATGCATTTTTCATAAGGACATAATCAATTAAATAAGTTGAAGATCAATACATACCTTAAAAATAGCTCTCCTATTGTCCAAATGCCTTTTCTTTTGTCGAAATAAGTCTTCTAAATTTTTGAAATTATAAAGCTTCTCAAATGTCGAAATAAACCTTTTTTAATCGAAAATAGTCAAATATTTTGAAATATCTTTTTTTTTTTTAATTTTCTCAAGTTGAGAAATTAGAAAGAAAAATTTTTTCATTTCAAACATTTTTAGTTGAGTTCTTGTCAACCGATACGTTTTTGGCCGATTACTTTTCGGTCGAGCTAGTCCCAACTGAGAGGGTTTCGGTCGAAACCCTCTCAACCGAGAATGTCTAGTTGGCATCCTACATGGCAGCCAACTCATCATTTTTTAGAATTTTCTGAAACATTCATATTTGATAGAGTATTTCTCTAGTCAAATTGATCTTTCTGCAAAAAATAAAAATACCCTTTTGTAGAGCTCGAAGTGTAGAATCCAACTATATAATTTTTATAATTTTTTGATTAGTTTTAATATATTTTATTTTTAAAATAATGCAAGTAGGTTTTAAAAATAAAAAAGATAGTAAAACTTATTAAAATGTTTTAAATATTATATGGGGCACAAGAGGAGAGAGTCTACTTCAAAAGGGTATATTTTGTTTTTTGAAAATAATAAAAAAAATTGAAATTAGTTTACAGTCCATGAAAATTGTTAAATTCTAACATGTTTGACTTTAAAACGTTATTGTGAGAAAAATATACATCAAAATGTGATTTTTTTTTCCATGCACAAGATATGGAAGTTACCTATTTGGAAAAAAGAATAGGGAGAAATGAAGTTTTTTTCAATTTGTTTCTTGACGGCCCGTGAAGTCACTCTTTTCTGAAATTTTCAGCATTCCAAAATTTGTCCTTCAATTGATAAAAACATAATAAAAACATTTTTTTTTAAAATTTAAAAAATTACTAGAATAAACTACACCAAAAGTTCTACATTTCATTAGTTTACACCATTTTGAAATTCAAAACATAAAGACCACTTTTATGTGGTCGAAGTTCAGAATTTTTTTTGCTGTTGGTCGATACCTTTATAAAGTGTGACATAGGTTTGTGCTTTTACCCTAAAGGCCATTGTGGATTGTGATTTATATAATTTTGCTTGTTCTAACCTCAAGGGTGGAGAGTTTGGGGAGGAGTCCCAACTGGGGGATACATAAGAATAACTAATTTAGCTTAGGGGTGACCAACCAATTGGGTTTTTACATTTAGAGGGTTTTACAACACTATGTGGGTTGCAGATTTTATAACACCCTATGTTTTCCTACCTGGGTAAACCCACAAAAGTGGTTTACAATTTGAGTGGGGAAGGAAAAGTTGCAAAAAATGACCCCATGCAAAAAAAATTATTTTTTGGGGTTTGAATGAACCCTTTGGTTCAAGCAAACAAAAAAGGGTTCGAATGAACCCAGGTTCGAGCGAACCCATTTAATGGAAGGTCCCACCATTCCCGCCAAGAAAACACAAAGAAAACCCTTTTTGAAAGGGGGTTCAAATGAACCTTGGTTCAAGTAAACCCCTAGGGGTTCACTCGAACCCCCCCTAATTTGCCCGAACCCCCCTTTTCCCACCTTCTCACCCTCGACACACCAAAAATTTCCAGAATTTTGTGTTTCGAAGCTCGATTGAGGATGAAAATGGAGGAGACTTCACAAACCCAGTTGGATGATGGTAGTCCCTAACAAGCTATCCAACAAATATAATTTTAATATGTTTTGGTTTTATTATGTATTTGTTTTTCGCTTTTATTAAACATAAGTTTTTCAATCGAAAATCAAGCTCTTTGTTCTACACATGTGGAAAATAGCAAAATTATCAAAAAAAATTAAAAAATATGAGTGCATTAGATATTGAAGTCCTTGATCCAACAAAATAATAAAAAATCAATCCATACAAAAAAGTTGTGTTATACGGTCTACCTATGTATGAATTGTAATTAGTTTGACTTCGAATCTTGATTAAGGAAAAAAATATTCAATAAAACACTATCTAACCAATTGGAAGCACTAGATATCATAGTTACAAATCTAAAAAAAAATTAGAATTTTATCCTTCGGGAAAAATATTTATGCGTTATACGGTGAGTGTCACTCCTTAAAAATGTTGTTTACTAAAAAAAACTAGTTTTCGAAGGAGATAGAAAAAGAAGTGCAATTTGATTCCAAAAATTTTGAAAAAAATATATTAAGAATCTACAAAAAAAATGTGACAAATCACCATTTTGCATCATCTTCAAATTCTTCACAGTTTAGCCGCTATAGGTGCCCGAAAGTGAAGATTTAATTAGAAAAAATTATTTTAGTGTCCAATTTGGCCAAAAATTGTAAACCAGTATTGTGGGATCACCCACCTCTAATTATATACATAGACAATATGATTGTAATGAAAAAAAATTGTTGTTTAGATAGTACAAATTTTAAAAAAGGAACCTTCAAAATTTACCAAAATTGTCACTTATAGTATGAATTGTGTTTGAATTTCC
Source organism: Sequoia sempervirens (assembly GCA_007258455.2). Taxonomy (NCBI): domain Eukaryota; kingdom Viridiplantae; phylum Streptophyta; class Pinopsida; order Cupressales; family Cupressaceae; genus Sequoia; species Sequoia sempervirens. The sequence continues at coordinate 21,560 of VDFB02278446.1, forward strand.
TAATATCATTAAAATATAGGAAGATAGGAAAACACAGTGGGTTGTGAGTTAGTTCGTTCTACTTGTTCAAATCTCAAGGGTGGAGAGTTCAGGGTGGTGAGTTATTTTTATGTGAACAAGAATATTTGACTTCATTAGTTGGAGTCCACTTATAGCATCATCTCTCACTTTCTTTTCTTGCACAAAATCATATGTAATACAAAATCTTTCAAGTTTATCCACTTCTACATTGCCATTTTCCCATTTCACATACTGCACATGCTCCTTCCTCAACTTCTCAAGAGTGGGAAGAATCTCTTTAGCTAGAACAATATATATCTCATTAAGTTTGATCTCCTTCTTTCAATTATTTTTAGAGTAGATTACTTTTTGATTTCATAAATTATAGTACATGTTGCCTCCATTTTTGCATTGTCTCTTTGCCTTTGCACATACTACACACACTCCTTCCTCAATTTCTCAAGAGCAGAAAGAATCTCTTAAGTCAACACATATCTATCATTCACTGTGGTTTTCAATGCAAGTGACCTTCACAATTTATTACAAGTGTGGTTTACAGTTAAAATTGTATTTCAAATTCTTCATATGTTTGACAAATAAATGTACAAAAAAATAAAAATTTATAGGTTGTATAACACGGTGGTTGTTCAGTTATTTCCTTCTACCTATTGAAAGGTAAAGGGTTGACAGCTTGGGGAGGTCTTGCACGTGGGAGACACATCAAACAAATCAAATCGAGGTGAGGGGTGACTAACTAATTGGTTTTTTACGTGTTTAATGGCTTCTAAATAGTATGGGGCTTGCAAGTTTCATAACACCTAGTGTTTTCTAGCCTACAATTTCATAGTGGCATAGGTGAAATTTTAGAGGACTTTTATTTCTAAAATGCATGCTCTTTGTAAAGGATCCAATGTCATTCTTCCCAAAGAGATCTTTCCTACCTATAAGTGACCTCATCAGCCATACTAGTAGCCATTTTCTATTGAATGATCAAAATAATGTTTAAATAGTTTCCTTTTATTTGTGTATGTTCTCAAAGAAATTGTTATTCCACCCTTCCATGTGCAATTTGACATTGATAAGCTTTTGTGAAATTTTAACTAGCATTGTTCCTTTAGGGCTAAAGGCTCGCCAATCATGAACATTATTTCTAAAATTCAAGCAGGAGGACCAAGCCATTTTATATTTGAATGGAATTACACCCTTATTTCTATGAGTTTCCCAATTGAAGAGTATGGGGTTATGGTTAGAGCCCAGCCTTGGTATAGCATTAAGGGATAAATTTGTAATAATATCCCAAGAACCAAAAATTAGGAATATATTCGATCTAAAATTTATTAGATCCTTACCCATACATTTTATGGACCAAGAAAAAATGGGGCCTTTCTTGTCCATGTCCAATAGCCTAGCATCTATAATTAAATCAGCAAACTTATTTATGTTATCAAAATAGTGTTGTAGCCCACCCAACTTCTTAGAAGGGAAGAGTGGTTAATTAAAGTCACTCAATATCATCAAATTCAAATCTTTACTAGAGAATAGACGAGTAAAGCTTAACCTACACTCCTTCCTGGTGGGTCTTCAATTGGGAGCATAAAAATTTGAGATTCATCCATTGAACATTACTCAAGGGCATTGTAAACTAAGTTATTGATCAAGAAAATTTTTAGAGGCTAAAAGAATACTTTCCTAAATATTGGTAGGGTCCCACATAGTAGCTATTATGCCTGAAGCACCATCTACTTCACTAAAACATATCTTAGCACCAAGCCAAATTCTATCAACAACCTCCTTAAAGGTAGTTTGCAACATTTTAACTTCTTGTATTAGAAGTATATCCATACTATTGTCAACTATGCATCATTTTAGTAAGAGTTTTTGTGAAGACTATTTAGTCCCCTTATGTTCCATGATAATATATTCATCATCGACACTTATTAGAGGCTAACAAAAGCAATATCTTCCAACTCCCAGTAGCCACCTCTCTACCTATCCCCTTAGATCTAGTTTCTCTACAAGTAGATCATCCACTATTATCAAATTGACATCTACATTACACCTAGCTTCATTTTTAGAAATTATTTCTCTAATTGGAGAGCATACTTCTAGCTTTTCTAGAGGGAAATCATTCCATTTACAAAGTTTTATCTTCTCTTCATCTACTTGATTGAGATTCTTGTTCCCTTTCATTTCTAATAGTAGTGGTAGTTCCTTCCCCACTTGAGACATACCCAAATAGTTATATGTTTCCACACGGTTGAGCTTGTTAGTCTAGCTAGCAACACCATAAGCAAGGACCATGAAGGCAATAGTAGAAAAAGAATCTATGAGCCGAACAACAACCATATGACTCCTATGAGCAGCATCCACATAGAGACAATATCTTACACCAAAAAATCATCTTGGATCAAATAATCTAACTACTTTATTATGACAACATTCATCAATGTTTTACATGTAGTCATTGCCTTAGCTAATTTATGGTTAATTTCATAAAAATTATTCACTTCATCAAAAGAAATAATTTCAATTCTCATTTCTAATTTTAAATTGTGTCTTTTACTCAACCCATCAACTACTCTAATATATTTATTATTTTTATGTTTTGAAACACAAATGAATAGCTCTATAAAATTCAAACCCACTTGACATGATTTGAGCTCCACTTACTCTAAATATTTAGACACTATAATTCTTGGTGATCAATGCACAAAATAAATTCATTTTGACAATTAATATTGTCTTCATTTCTTCAAGGCTTGTATAGTTACATATAACTCTTGATCATAAATAAAATATTTTTTTGTATTATTCAATTTCTCACTAAAGTTATTGGTTATACTTTTTGACTCAAAAACTCCAATTATATCTTTTAAAAATGGTATTAACCTTCTTAGATAAGCCATTGCATTTGAATTATGTGTTGTTGTCTAAGCAAGTTGTCTTCAAATAGTATGTAAGAAAATTAAAGGAGTGATTATTGTGTGATGTTTTGAGAGTATCTTGTGATTTATACTTCTTGACTCAAAAACTCCAATTATATCTTTAAAAAATGGTATTAACCTTCTTAGATAAGCCATTGCATTTGAATTATGTGTTGTTGTATGAGCAAGTTGTCTTCAAACAGTATGTAATAAAATTAAAGGAGTGATTATTGTGTGATGTTTTGAGAGTATCTTGTGATTTATTTTTGTGTATCCTTGTGTTTGTGGTATTGGTTATCTAACCTTTAAGTGTATTCTTACAAGTATGGTGGATTCATAGTTTTTTGCATGTATGTTTACATAAATATCAATGATCACTCTTGCATAATGGTCACAACATGTGTTGGGATTAAGTAGGGACGATGAAAAACTAGGAATTTATATAGTCCTATATTATTTTTTCCTAGATTAATACTTGGAAACCATACCTTCCTCTAACAATTACACCTCTACTTCCCCTTGTTAGTTGGTTCTATGTTCTATCGTATTGTGCATTTCCATGTTCAATGATGTTACCCTCATTCAAGATGTTCTTATTTAATCAACTAAGATATTATAACTCCAAGTTAGGATGTTATTTTTCACTCACCTTATCTATTATAGCTCCAAGGTAGGATTTTCTTATTCACTAATTTAGATGTAACAATACCGTGGTAGTAAGTTATTAATTGATCCTATAGAAAACTGTTGTTATCTATTTTGTGAATGTAAACAATTGATGTATGAGGTTTGTGATAAAGCTATACAATGAGAGTAATCTAAAAGAATAAGTTAGATTAAAATAAGATGTAAGGAAAATATTACATTCTTGTCCTTTTCTCAATATTATTCTAATATTATAATGATTGATTTAATGGATTATCGAAACAACTTAAGAAAGAAACTATGCTTCTAGTTTGATATTCTCCTTTGCTATGTGTTTTATAGATGGAATTTTTTTCAAGTATTGGATGAGTGGAGTACTTATTCATTTATGGAATCATGTGATTATGTGGCTTGTATGTACATCTTTGAAGCTTCGTACAAATAGTTTTTACCTATCTTTGGTGGTTACCTTGAGTGTTAAAACCTTGCTTGAGAGTATCTCTTGAGGGTACTCAACCTTGTGGTTATCTTTCTCAATTGTATTAAGCCTTGAGAGATGTCTATGGAATTTTTTTTTGTATTTATATTCTACCTTAGATGAATTCTATGAGGAATTCAATTCTTAAGAGAAGAACGTAAAACCCACAAATTCCTTGTATCTTGTTTTACCTTAAGGATCCATGATGCTCGTGTTGTAGCATTTTTTCATAACCCTTTTTTGCATATGGTTTATCTATGTGGATGCACTATTGGGAATAGTGATATCGAATGTCTATGATCATGTTTGAGTTGACTCATACCATATATTCATCATATGATCATTATTATTTTCTTGTATTGATGTTTGTGGCTAAAGGTCATATTTGACTATTGTGATACCTTCTTAAGTATTATATGTGTCAAGTTAGGAATAATTTGTATGAGATATTTATAAGGATAACTATGTCAAGGTGCTTTGGACAATGTTGTAATTTTATTATTATGAAGACTAGATGATATGTTTATTGTCATGCTTCATGATATTAGTAACTATTGTGATCATATTCTATGTCAACATGACTATATGACTATATAAGATATATGAAATATTGTATGGTTGAGCTATGTTGATCCATTTGATGGTATTGTTCCTATTATGACTATATGATGTTAGTTACTTTCATTTTGATGATTTAGTATTATAATTTTATGGGGTGATCCCACAATAGTGGTTTACAATTTTTGGCCAAACTAGACACTGAAATATTTTTTCTAACTAAATCGTCACTTTTGGGCACCTATAGCGGCTAAACCATGAGGAATTTGAAGATGATGCAAACTAGAGTTTGTAAATTTAGTCTATAGACTTAAATATATTTTTTCAAAAAATTTCAATCAACGGCACCTCTTTTTCCATCCTCCTAAAACTAGTTTTTTCATGTCAAATATTTTTGGTTATTAATTATAATGCTAACTTTTTTTCCATGAAGGATAAAACATGTCTTCTAGAATTTAGATTTATAACTCCAATATCTAGTGCGCTTCCACTAAGTTAGGATATTTTATTGAATATTTTTTCTTTTAACTGCTCTTCAAACCACTACAATTCAAACATAGATGCATCTGTGATAACACGTGAATCCTTTTTTTGTATATATTGAAATTCATTTTTCTTTCTTTTTGTTCGATCAAGGACTTCAATATCTAGCGCACTCATATTTTTCAATTTTTTTTTTTTTGATAATCTGCTATTTTTCCACATGTGCAGAACAAGGAGCTTGATTTTTGGTGAAAAACCTATGTTTAATAGAACTAAAAAAAGTACATAATAAACCAAAACATATTAAAATAGCTGCTACAGCTCGTTCGAGGCTACCCGATTCCAAATTTTGGGTTTAGGAGTCTCCATTTTCATCCTCAACCCGAAGCGAAACACAAAATTTTGAATTTTTGATGGCAAAGGATGCACAAATAAACAAGCAACCCCGTGGTTCAGCTTCAACCAAGGTTCATTTGAATCCTCTCAAAATTTGTTTTCTGTTTTTTCAGGAATGGGGTCCACCTTGCATTTAACTGGTTCGCACGAACTAGAGTTCATTTGAACCCTTTTTTGGTTCACTTGAACCAAAGAATTTGTTCAAACCCCAAAAACCAATTTTTTTTGTATGGGGTCATTTTTTGCCACTTTTCCTTCCTCACTCAAATTGTAAACCACTTTTTTGGGTTTACCCTATGATGTGTATATGTGATTTGATCATGTGGCTTACATAATAATTTTATTATGCATTTGAGTAAATAGTACTATAATATAATTATTATATTCCGAGATTCCCTTAGTTATATGTGTCTTGTGTAAGTATGTTTGTGTTTGTTGGATGTATACTACACTTCACATATCTATGCTAGATAGGCTAGATGTGTTCCTAAGTGCATGGGATTATGAATGAAAACTAGCAATGGTAAATAAGGGAGACTTAACATGGATTTATTCTAGTTTATCTATCTAGCTATATTGTGGGTAACATGAAACATGACATGTGATATGCATGTGAAATCCATTTATCCTAATCATTCCAATTTCAAACCCTTCTATTATGAAACCACTAAAGTGCATGACTTCTAATACTTCAATTGATTTTCTTATATGCATAAAGGTATGTGTCAAATAAATAAATTTTTTTAGAAATGTTAAAATTTACTTGATTAAATGGATTCAATCGATTTGAAATTGTATTTTTATAAATGTTAAAAAAAGGTCAATTTCACTATATTATGGGAAAGAAAATTAAAGGGTTGCATGCATATATGTAATGTTTATGATTTATTAAAAAGGTGAATCTATGAGTTACAAAGCATGTGATAGGTGATAATATTTGATCTAGGAAAATATATATTATTTAATTTCCTTGTTGAGTGTTCAAATAGTAAGATTTTATTATCGGAAGAAAGGATAGAGCAAGAGTTATTTAAATATATTTGAAAAGGGGGGATTTATTAGGAGGTTATGCATGTCTTATATTTAGAGGGCTTCTAGAGAATTTTCTTACAACCTTTTTATTGTTTGTGAGTTCTAAAAGAGATTTGTGTGGGTAAGAGTCTTTTGAAATTGGAATCTTGGGAGCTTTGTGATGGCTTGCTTTAACTATTGTGAGTTCCTTATACCTATTGGATTCAAAGTTGAAAATAAGTTATTTCCCTTTGTATTCTTTAGATGATTTTTCTTATTGTTTTAAAATTATAGGGAGTATGCTATCATTGATTTACTCAAATATTGGGAGCACTTTTGTGTTCCATTGTCGAAAAAATTGAAAGGACTCCATTAATGGAGACTTAGTGTGTTTTATGCACTTTTATGAAATTTGGAAAATGATTATTTTTGGAATGAGAATTGTTGGGGAGGGAGCTACTTGTAGGTGTAGTCAAATTAGTTGGAGAATCAAAAATCTTATGCATAGGTGATTTCTAGGGGCTTGTATGTATTCTCTAAACCCTCCTAAGATCCAATTTGAGGATTAGGCTCCTTAACTTATCTAGAATTAGATAATTGAGTGCCTAACCACTCCATGTAAGCCACTGACCATTATTGGAATCCTTCTTCATGGAACCATAAGTGATTCCTCATGTGTTTAGAAAATCCATAACTAAGTGTGTATGTGTATGTTAACACTTTCAAGTGAATGTGCTTATGTGTTATCCATGATGTCTACCTCTTAAGAAAGGTGGGAGTGGACCTCTAGGATCCTCACAGTCAAATGATAGACTTGGATTTCATTGGTTTACAAATTGGGAACTTAATGATCTCAAGGAATCTATGGAGATCTCCTTGGGGACTTGAAGGAGTTCTTAACTTTTATTTAATCATTTATGTGTATCTCTAATTGAGAAAAATTATAGAATGGTAATTATTATTTTTATAGATTCAAATTATGTATTGAGGATTGATGCTAAGAGTTAACAATCACCATTGTAATATTCATTTGAGTGAATTCATATTGAAAAGGAGTTCAATTATTTTCTTAAGAGGGAAAATATTGTGCAAATTTAAAAAAAATTGTTTTCCAATTATGAGGGTTGGCATTGTTGGCTATTGCATTCGTGATTCAACTTGATATAGGGAAAATACATAGGACTTCCCCATATTTTTTAAGCTTAGTTTTAGGTTTTAGGAAATTTTTGAGTGAATTGGGGCCTTGGAAGACATAGCTTGGTGTCAATAGGTTCTATTGTTTTAGTGGTTCTTTTTTACCATAAAGAACTCATTGTTACTATGTGTCAATTTGGGAAGCTAAGGAAACATGTTAGAAAAAATTGTGTAATGTATTATCAAAATATATTTTTTATTAAGTTTTTAGAAAACTTATGGTAGATTCTAAGTAGTTGCAAAATTATTTGGGTAATTTTAGTGGTTTCCACCCTATTGCAAAAGAAACCTAGAAATGTAATTTTCCAATAAAATTTTCTACGATTACTTCCTATGATTTTGGCTTCCTATTTTTGTGCTTGATTTACAAAATATATTTTGTGTTACTATTGTTACCTGTTTTTTCACTTTACGCTCAACAGGTAGAGCTGAATGAAGTTCAGTTATTATAGGTACAAGAATTTTTCCAAATCTTGCTGATAAAGTGTTCGTTGAATCATCATTGAAATCATCTTACAAATGTGTCATAAGTTTGTTGTGCAAATGTTTAAAACAGAAAATTAAGAAAATTTGCATAATAGTACTTTTATTCATTTCGTGAAAATGTTGAATCTCGCACAAGCCGCGAGAGTAACTGAGATTCTTTCTGACAATCAAAAAATGAATACTAAATCTAAACACAGGCCACACTGCTGTAAATAGCATGAGCGTAAAAAAGAAAGCAATTCATCATTGCCTGTTACGGTGAATCACTTCGTTGGTGCTTTTAGCCATCGAGCCTTCAAGCAGTTGCAGCCTCGCTTCATCGCTCCGCATACCTGCAAAATCATTAAGAAAATAATATTAGAGTTATAATTTATAATATCAGATTATCTTCACTTTTACCATATGCATGTAAATGTAATTTGCTAACCAGTATTCAATTTATTACTGTAATATAAACGTTAGAAGGCATATTACAAATGAAGTTTGGGCTTTTTATTTTCGCCAACATGTTTGTTTCAGCAGGCAGGAGCAGGTTTTTCATATTCGAATTCATTCCAGCTGATATGTGGAGTGAAACGGGCTCCCACAAGGGTTGAGCCCGGCATATCAGATTTTCAATTACAAGAGCCAGAAAAGGAATACAGTATAGTAATATCAAATGATTAAAACAGTCTAAATCAGCATATTTGAAATGATTGAGCAATTACAATTTCCAGAAAAATCAAAGGAATAGCAAAGTATCATGACAGATAACAGAGCATTCAGTATTTTATTTTGTTTCTTACACCACCAAGTGCATGCACTGTCTACAGGAGATTCAAGATAACAGATTAATTTCAGCGTTATGGAGAATTTCCATGTTCAGCAATTACAATGACAAGAACAATGCTGTTTTGATGTTTTGGTAAAGCATTTACAGTTGAGTCATTTTTAAGGTAATAGATGAAATAAGTTTCATATAATACTTTCTCATTGTGAAGTAGAATGCCCAATGAAAGAATGAAAGTAGATAGTTAGTGATTTATATAAAGCATGAAAATCACTATTTTATGGAGCAGTTTGAAACTATTGTACAGTCTCATGCATGATTGTAGATGTTAATTGGGAGGTTATTCACCATGAAAAAAGCGGAAAATGTTGACAGCAATGTTAAGCATGCAAGGATATTTCTTTAATGGAGTATCAGGTGGTATTCACTCTAACCAATGACACTTAACAGATGAAGCAAGGAAGTAGTTCATATACAGGGAGCTTCAAGTTTTTCATATAATGGTTCAAGTTTTTCATTGCTTCTTTTGTAAAGATATAATTCCAGCATCATAATAGAGACAGCATTTTAAATGATAAATATTCAGTGTGCCAAGCTGCGCCCAGCCACTGTTTCATGACAAGAGGGGTCTTTTAATCTATTTTCTGTCTCAGTTTTTAATGATTTTACCAGAAAAATTAAGAGGCATGACAGTGGAGAAGATTAGATTACAGTGCACAAGTAGAAAGAACAACAATCTTGGTGACTAAGACAGGCACAAAATGAAAGGTAAAGTGCTTACGAGTTATGCACAGCATTGAAATCTAAATACAAAATTTGTGCATAGGTATTTGAAATGTTTTATAACTGTCAAATACAAAATTGAGCAAAATCAGAATGCAGCTTTTGTTTCCAATGATGATTTAGCTGGAAAAGCAGTGCTTAATTAGCAATTTCAAGCATGTTTTCTCTTTAGCAATTTAAATGTGCATTACTAGTACGTTGTTGGCAGTCATCACCTCCTGTCAAGAAAGGGCATTTACCATAGCAGCTTCAATGACAGAAATGGAAGCATGACTAAAGCCATATATCAAAAGCCGAGCCAACACAGAAATGCCTCAAGTTGTGAACAGTAGAAGGTTGAGTAACATACAGAGATTTCTGGGTACAGAAATGATGACTGGGGTTTGTGTTAATATCCAATCAACATCAAAGGAAATTTGTCAACATACAGTTTGCCTTCAGCAGAAATGATAGGTTATGAAATGGCTGAGTAGGCAATTACTTGCTTAAACTAAGATTATCAAAGCAAGCATATAACAGACAGGTCAAGCACACACAATAAGAATGTCTGGGTATGAAGGAAATGCAGGGGTTTAGAGTTTGTTCAGTAAAGCCATGAAGGTGCAGGGTAACAAGTTAAATACACTGTTTATACCCAGATACGGAAAGGTGAATTTCATTCATAGCAAGGTTTAATGAACCACAGCCTCTTCTATCAAAGAAATATATCCAAGAATGAATGCTACAGAAAATACATTAGAAGACAGCGCGCTTAAAGAGTAATACCCATTGGAGAATGATAAGTTTCGAGCTCAATAGTGAGGCAAAGCGACAGATTTGAGGGTGAAAATATTTACCAAAATATTTTGTGGCAACCGTGTTTCCAAACCATGCAAAAAGGTCAGTGTTCAAACTCAAAATTATTCAATGGTAGCCCGGATTAACACACAGGAAGAGCATTAAGTCACCACTCCAGGCAATGTAAAAGCACGCAAATTTTAGAATGCCCGGATGGAGGAATACCCAGCACAGTAATGTTGTTTCATTATTTGGAGCATGTCTTTTACTCAAAAATCCAGAAAAATCAAACCATTTCTTGAAGAGGAGTTTTCAAATATACCCAGATGAAGTTTCGAACTGAAGAATACATTTTCCTTGCTTTATAAATATTTGAAGTTTCAAACACAGAGATACAGAAACAGAGTATTATTAGCAGTACCCATGATGCTGTGAGGCCGCGGCCTGTTTGAACCAAGGTCAAAGCTTTGTCAGAACAAATATGGAGCTATTTCAGTCATAGGTATAAAAGCAACTATTCAGGAAATGAGAGTGCAGAGTGTAGTGCGGCCTGGAGAAATAATTTCACACACCCAAAAGCTGAGCATTATTACAGTGCCTTTCAGGGGTATAGATAACAAAGAAAGAATTTGGAAATAACTCATAGCCATAGTCAGGAATCTCCAGAAACTTGCTAAAATACATGGTCAAAGCCCAAAAATTGCTAAGAAATTACTAGAATAGTGAAGCCACGGCCAAAGGCAGAGATATCAGATGCTTGTATCCATTCTTAGCTGAAGATTTTTGTTTAAAATTCAATGACAGAGATATGAAAGCTTACCACGTTTTTATGAGGTTTCATTTTTATACTGGCTCTCTTCAGATCATTCTTCCAGCATCGACCTCAATGGAAAGAGATTTTAACAGAGGACAAAAGCAGATGACAAAATATCAGAATACTATCATAATCGCGCCCATAAGATAGCGAAATTTCCATATAAATGCCCAAAAAGAGCTCAGATTTGTGGCAAATAAGTTCCTTTTACCTGTGACGCCCAGAATATGTCAAAAGATCATGGAAATCGACAGAAAATTGCATGAGTCGAGCTTGGAACCCTACTCGGAGTGGCGGCCAGTTTCTTCCAGAAACTTCATGTCAAATGTGAGAATGATTATGTTTTTTAGGGTTGATGTTTTTAGGTCATTTCTCCAAGTCAAAAGAATATTTTAAATGATGTGGTCGCTTTTGTATTATTGAAGAAATGGTGTGGCCGAATATTTTAAATGATGTGGTCGCCTTATAATCATGGAGGAGATAATGTGTTTAATTTTTATTAAAAGAATGTTGGTCGACCAATCTTCCAATTGCATTATTATATTTATAATTTGCATTATTCAATGAATAGCTAATTTGTTAAATGATATACCACAAATCATTTAATAAATTAGTTATTTTAAACATGCAAATTATAGATATCTTAATACAATTTAAAGATATTATATCAGGAAAAGTTAACTAGGGGTGTTAGATATTTTTATCATGCACATGTAATAGAAGTGGAGTTTCAGTTCCTATGGGCGAAGTTGATAAAAACGAAGCAGTTTTGCATGCTTTGAGCCACTTTTTCAGGGAGTTGCAGTTCAGTTGGAATAGTGCATGTATCAGTTACGACTTGGCAGTGAATTTGAGCTTAATTGGACTCATTTTTACTTGAGTTTGGCCACTTTTTCAGGAGATTTTCACTTGTGCTCGGATTTCACATTGTAATCGTCATCTTTTCACCTTCTGATGACTTTCAGTTCTTTTTGCATGCCTTTTTGGAAAGGTTTTTTGTATATATTGAAAAACTTAACTGTTTTTCATTCTAGTTCTT